>JAABKJ010006973.1:0-21394 GCA_011634705.1 Andricus grossulariae
TTGCTCCGTTTTGAAAAATGTTATATACGTTTTTGAAGCAATCATTTATGCATTTATTATATTTAAAAACAATGCACGCATGCTATCTTATGTAAATTTCACATTTCTATCCCTCGGGAATTTTAGGCTTTGGCCGCCGCGGGCGCTGCCTGTCATATCCGGTAAATATCAAGGTCATGGCCGTACTCAATAGGAGCCTCCGGCGCGCCCGTGCTGCATACGATTACTGCAAGTCTGCAACCGTTTGATCTGAATTCCGGTTTATCCCAAGCTATTATTGTTAGCAGGCGGGAATTTAAAAACGAAAACTAAAGCTCTAGTCATACATGCCCACATTGAATGACACTATTGATACCATATAATCTTTGGAATGCACAGTCACGCGAGTTTTAAATTTGAAGATGAAATTTGCCATATGTCGGACGTATATTTTCCATTATTTTTTTACATTGAATTTTTTTGTGGTGGACATTTCTGTTCTTAAAAAAGTAGTTTCGGAAAGAATTTTCAATAAGGCAATAATTTATTTCTTGGCCTAATTCATTCATTTTCCTCGAAAAGAAGTTGCGAATATATTTGTAATATTTCCAATTTTTGCATCATTGTCCTATAGTTGAAACTTAACTGTTGATATAACATAAACGATTACAAAATTTTATAAAACAAATTTATAAAAAGATTTGTAGTCTATATTCGTGAGACATTCTCAGAATCGATAAACAGATAGAGCATATTTTTACCAAGATCTTTTTTTTAACGAGAATGAAATCCAATTTAATTTTAATTATTGATTCATGCTAATTATATATATTCTTTACACTTTAAATAGTGCATAGGTGCATTTCAATTGAATAAAATGCATATGAATGAATTTTATTGTATTTTTAGAACAAATTTACGAACTGAAGAAATAATCAGAGGGCAATGAAATTAAGAAATAATTTTTTTAAAAATATTTTTACACTTTGAAAATGTAGAATAGAATAGAATTTTATTTCTCCATGTACATCCTCATTCGACTTTTACATATACTAACTTTGTACCTTCTGAGTATAATACTTTTACTTTGGCACATTTTTCGATGATTCGTAGTAACAGCAATCATATGTTTAGCTCATTCATGCCATTCTCCGCTTATTATTCTTACAATCATTTATTCTGAAATTGCTTAATACTGCCACTTGATATTCTCCCTTTCATGAGCCTTATTCTGTATAATTCCATAAAAACATTAGTATCTAAATTTCTACACTATTTATCTTAACTAAAGTTGGTTAACAGTCTGTTTCGTTTAATCGCCGCTTATAATTTCATCTTCGATAACTTCCTCACTTGCTTCTTCTTTGAAAAATTTCAAGTTTAAAAATTTATTTCTTCAATATAAAACCGGGCACTCTAATAAACATAAACCTACAAAAAATTTGTAACACAACAAGGTGGCGATTTGACGTGGGAACCATGAAAATGACCTGTAATTTAATTACAAAACGTTGATTTTTTTAGTAGTCACTTTTTGAAAGATTATCATTTTGAATTTTGTAAACTTCGCAAAAATTTGGAAAGTGATTCAAATTATTAGAAGATTTCAAAACATTTAAGAGAAAATGTAGTCTTTTTAAGATTTTAAAATAAATTTTTTAAGCTTTTTCAGGATTTGAAAATGTTTTAAAGATAATTGAAAAAATTTCTTAAGATTCCTGAGACAATTTAAAGTGATTTTTTATTTTAAAAAATTATAATTTTGAGATAATATTTAAGAAGATTCAAAAACAGATTTTGATGTATAAATAACAATTGAACAATTATTAATATTACTTTAAAAAGTGTTCACTTAAAAAAAAGTTTAATCTCTCCATTTTCACTGCTGCTAACTTAAAATTGCTTAAAATGATATAATTTTAAAACTATTGTGATAATTAAAAAAGACTTGACATCATAATTAAATTAATTTAAGTTGACCCGGAAAATTGAACAGCTTTGACCTGGAAAGCCCTTGAAAATGATAGCGTAGTTTTATATATATTTTTTAATTGTTCAACTGTACAATTTTCCAGGTCAGCTTAAATTAATGAAATTATGATTTCAATATTTTTTTAATTATCACAATAGTTTCAAACCCCCATAAAAATAAAGTGAGGGTTTCGTACATACTTTTCTCGTTAGAACTTAACGCAATAAACAAAGAGGAGGTTGCTCTTTTTATACTTTCTTGAATAAATTAAGAGCCAATATTATAAACAATTTTAAGTTATACAGGTCATTTACAAGGTTTCCACGTCAAATCGCCACCCTGTTGTGTTACGCATTTTTTGTAAGTTTATGTTTATTATCGTGCCCAGTTTTATATTAAAGAAATAAGTTTTTAAACTTGAAATTTTTCAAAAAAGAAGCAAGCGAGGAAGTAATCGCAGATGAAATTATAAGCGGCGATTAAACGAAACAGACTGTTAACCAACTTTAGTTAAGCTAAATATTGTAGAAATTTAGATACCAATGTTTTTATTGATTTGATTATGTAGAATAAGGCTCATGAAAGGGAGAATATCAGGCGGAAACATTAAGCAATTTCAGAATTAATGATTGTAACAATAATAAGCCGCGAATGGCATGAATGAGCTAAACATGTGATTTTTGTGACTACGAATGAGAATCAGTCGAAAATTTCAAGAGTGAATGACTTTGAGCCACCCCTATGGGTCGGCAAAGAAAATCCAATAAATCACATTTTTTAATTTTACGGAATATTGTGGTTTATTAACGCTTTTTGAAAGTTGTTTTCTTTATAAATAATCATTAATCGATAATTTAGGAAAACCCAGTCATCTGTTAACAAATTTTCAACTGTTTAAACAATTTTAATTTATTTAAAGTCTTGTTTTTTCCGGTAAGTCGCGAAATGCATGTATTTTCTAGACGTTATGAGTTCTTTAATCAATTATAACAATTGAATATTTGAAAAAAATAATTTTTCATACATTTAAGTAATGTGTGTTTATTCCAGTATATAGTTAAGATAAAAAAAGCAGGAGAATCATTTTATCCCATAAAATTGTTGACAGATTTTTATTTTTAAGTACTAATTTGTTTTCTAAGAATACATTTAAGAGTATTCTTAGAAAACAAAGTAGCACCTAGACATATTTCAATATTTGGAAAAATGGTAAAATAAAAATATTTAAACAAAATAAAGTTGCTTAAACAATTTAAATTTGCTTAAATATTTACGATTATTCTGCCTTTCCGCAAGTTTTGAATATACGCCGGGTGACGACCTTTTTATACAACTTCATAATATGTTGCTGTAACTTTGCCCCGTCACCTTAACACATTGAGCTATCTGAAAGTTAAACATTTTTTGCTTTTTTATCGGATATGAATTTCAATTCATTTCAACGTATTATTTATTTCAATAAAACATTAACAAATTTTTAAACATTAAAATTGCTCAATTTGTGTAAAAATAATTGCAAATAATAAAGTTTGTATGATTATACTTACGAATAAGCTACGGAATAATTATTGTTTATTATTTTAAATAATCAATACGTTGGACTTAATTATTATTTACGTATTTGATGAATAATTAAAATGAATTTCATAAATCATTTATGTTATTATGTTGTATTTATTATTATTATTATTTGTATATTATGATTTTAATCACGTTCAATAATTATTTTTTATTATCATAAATATGTAATACAGTGCATTCAATTATTATTTGAGCATTTATAGAATTATGTTTTGTAATTCCCTAAACCTTTTATTTAAAAATGATTATTTTCTGAATTCACTTCTGTAATTTTTTTACTTTCAAACCGTGATTCTGTCTAGAAACTAGCTAAAATCTGGGCAGTCTTCATACTTAAATTTTCAACGAACTCCTAGATAGCGCCATGACTAGGACTAGACAGCAGAAAGCTTCAATTCAAACACGTATAAAAACTAGACAGCGTCAGGATAGTGCCAGGCTAGTATTCCGCAAATAAACAGGCTTGATCGAAGCTGTAATGGGTTTAGCATGACTCAAGACTGCCACGAAATTTCTTCACACGGGAGATTTACAGAAGGCCAAATTAACTGAAAATGGGAAAATAAAAGTGCAGGTTTTTTTCTGAAATCGACAGAATCCGAAAAGAAAAATTAAATATCTAAATTAGGTGAAAGTCCATAACTGCGTGGAAAATCTTTTTTCTTTTATCTGAAATATACGTTTCGTCCAATTTTCTCCAAAAAACAACATATAATTTGCCGTTGAGAGAATTTGCGACTTAAAGTGTAGAACCTGCTTAATTTAAAATGGATTCGATCGAGATATAAAAATCCTATTTACGATTTTTTCAAATTTGTTGTATGTGGCAGAAAATTATAAGGGAAAACACTTTTTAAATGGGTAATTTAATTCAATATTTTATCGAGTTTCCAGACTACTAGAATTTTTTTGTACAAGATTTTTATTTAGAATAATTTACTTTAGAATAAATACCGTTAACAAATTTCGCGAAGCAACATACTATAACGTACGTTTCTTTGCACAACAGTTACTTAAAAATTGTAACGCGTTAACGTTGCCGTTACTTTGTCAAAATTAACGCGTTACCGTCACCGTCATTAAAAAGATGTAACGTTTCGGGTAATGCGTTACTTGTATAACGGCAGTTACTGCCAAACACTGGTTAATAGTCACAATGGCCAATGTCACCAGATTTTTCCGTTGAACAGCAGATCTAGGAAGATCTGAGAGACATGCTGTATATCGTGAAGATATCCCCAAAATATTCCAATTTCAGCTCTGCAGCTGAAATTTGTTATTTTTCATAGTTTTTGACCTGCTCTTTCTCGTGGAAATGTCAGAATTAATCCATTTCCAACACCTGAGTCACTATGAGCAGTGGAAGTAGCGTAGTTTTGAGCGTTATAGTGATGCGGGCTGAACTTTAAATGCTTGTACTGTAAAATTTAGCTAGCCTACGTAAGATCCCTCTTCTCGTTCGGGGTCACACAAACACACACACACACACACATATCCGTTAGCATTTCTGTGAAATGAAGTTAATTTATAGATAAGTTTGAAAAGTCCCTTAATAATACATCAGTTTAACAGACATTTACATGAAACCTTTTTTTTTAATGGTCTCTGAATCGAGTAATTTAAGCCGAAAAAATTTAAAATTGGATAAGGATGCTAGTTTTTAGGCATTTCTGAAAAATATTTGCAATTTTAGCAAAACTGAAATTTCAAACTTTTACACAGAAAAACCACGAGCTTTTTTCTCCTAACGTCGTATAGTTTCGTAAATATATCCAGTGCCAGATAAATCTGAAATCTGCGCAAAACAGTTCATAGCAATTTTTTGTCGCTGACATATACTTTTTAATGAATTTAAATAATTAAATAATAAATTAATTTATGATAAAAAATGTTCGAGGTTTTTCTGTAGAAGCACTGTATTCAAAAAGTTCAAGACTTAAAATTGAAATTAAGTTTGTAATAATCTAAGAAAGAAAATATATAAGTGGTCGAAATTCAAGTTTATCGTTCAGATGTGGATATGCAGGAGTGTGATGAAAATGGAAGTCATCGAAGGGATTCATGCAGCATGAGTCGAAGATTATGCAGAGCAAGGTCCACCGAATTTCGAATCGCCTCGAAATAAGCACAGGGCACAGCAAGTCATACACACTGCACAGGTAGCCTTGAGATTAATGGTAGTACCCGTCTGGGCCTCCAGGGTGTAGGTGTGTCCTCCTTGACTCTACTTCTTTACCTGTACCCTCCATGCCTTGATGGCGGATAAAAGGGCCGGACGGGCGAGTATTTGATCACAAAGTACTGTGGCACACTTCCCATCTATATGCTTGTATGTGGCTGCATGTGGTGTGCGTCCATAGTTTGCCTTAAAGACTTAGCCATTCCAAATTCTTTTCAAATTTTACTTCTTATATATGCTCCTACAGCGATTTGCACTTTCCCGATGATCACGTAATACATTCCATTAGCCTTACTCAATTTCTGTACACGTTTACATTCTTTTTAATAACTATAATTTTACGAAAACATTACCATTTTAGTTTATTTTATTATATTTCAGAAATCATAAGCCCAACAGTTAGTGGCGAAACTGGCGACAACATTTGTTACAAAATATACTGGGTGTTTTTTTAAACTTGAGACATCGAAATATCTAAAAAAATACGCATCTTTTGAAATAATATCCGTAATAAAAACTTTTTATTTTTGAGGGGGAAAAGCGACTTTGAACAAATTGACCCCCCCCCCACTCTAAAACAGGAAGCAGGGGGTGGGTGGATTTTTTTTGCGAATCGAATAAAATTTTGTGAATAAAACTTACGTAATTCATAAAGGAGAATCTAAATCTGTGATAAAAATTTGTGTTCCCATTTAAAATTACAAAGTTACCAGCCCTTCTGCCTCCTGGGGACGGTATTCAGATGACATGTGAATGATGAATCGATTTACCTATGTATTATTAAGAAGCTTTCCATGACTAATGTATTGATGACATAATTATATAGATTTGAAAATTTTCGTTATATATTATTATTATACCATTAAGCCGTATCATATCCCTTTCGGGTAAGCGTGACTCACTCGGTTTTAGCCAGGGATCAGGGAGTTTCAATAAGACGATATAGGGGGGGCGGGGGGTATAGATTTCTAGATTGACCTAAAATTTCCGTGTAGTTTATGAAAATAACACGTTAGTTCCGCAACACTGCTCCGACCCAGGTCGCTAATCAATCTCTCTAACAAGCACCTCAGTCGAAGAGCTTCACATAGTCATTGCGTAAAGCTCTCCACTCGGGCCGATTGGCATTCAAGGCATTCCGTTTCAGGCGTCATTCATTCCACTGACACTCTTTATTATGCATTTCTTATAAACTATTTGTCGCCACACTTTTCTGTCCTGGAATACCTCTTTAGCTTCCTTTACGTTCGTGCATTTCCTCATGTAAGATCATGTGTTTCTATGGCAAATTATATTTTTTCGAATTAAGGCGTAATTCTCACATTTTATCCACTCTTTCCTTTGTCTGTCAAACAGTGTCTCCTTCATACCACATTCTTTGAGGATTCTCGTGTTACTGACTTTGTCCATTAGCGTTTTACCGCACACATTTCGTAGGTCTTGCATGCCAGCAATTGAGAATTATAAAGAATAGCACATATATACATATATTTAGCGGAAGGAAAGGATATAATCATATCATCATAAAACGTGTGACGGAAGTGGGCAAAAATTATAGTAAACGTGAGGTCCTAGTTTATGTGCCAGGAAACTGGAATGCGTGATTGTGAAAGATCACAAAATAGTATTGCATATTATTTGTGACCGACCTCGAAGAAACACTTGAAAAATCAAGTTTTAGTTTTTGACACCAATCGATAGTTTTTTTATTTCTCTTTCATTTGCAAAAGTAACAAAATTCAAGTCAACAACTTCTTTTGCCATAAGCTAAACTAAACATAGACATGATAAGTGCACTCGGAGATGGAATGAGACGCTTACGAAAACCAGCCCCACTTCTTACAATTGCTGCTGTATGCACCGTGTCCGTGAGCTCCGCTTAAAGATGTAGTGGTATGTGGAGGGGATGCTGTTCGTGGACGCCTACCCACTACTCAAATGCCTGTTTGCGGACTCAACTACGATCGCCCGTCCTTAAAACTCAGCTCCCATGTCCCAGGCGTTAGGTCCCTTTCTTCGCGGACGGTTACTCTGCATATATCTAATGTTTGTGGACCCAAGTCTGCTGTCTTTAAAGTTTCACCATTCTCTTCAGATTTTCGCATATATACCACACCCGCAACGATTTCTATCGAATGTGTACGTTTTCTAATCCCGCTATGGAATAAAAAAGTAAAAGAGAAAGCCTAGTTTATCACCCACCACAAAATTAACTATGTATGCAGTTTCTATATTCTTTAATACTCTACTTCATCCGTAATCTTATAAGCAATCATTTTGTTCTGGAAATGCCAAGGATATCGACCAATGATATTCATATATCATATGCAATGCTTCTTCCCGATATGGAAACCGGGTAAATTAGTCAATGCATGCTGCAATATTATTTAAAATACTAACCCAATAATTGTTATAGAGACTGTATTACAAATTTGGATTTGTCACGGCGCTTTTTTACATTTGAAGTATTTTCCAATCAAGCACTTGAATATTTATGTAAAATAAATGGGCGTTGTAGGCATGACAGAATGTAGATTATATGCACATTTTGTTGATATGTGAGTGACTCAATGCTTTAGATTGGCGGAACAGCATCATGGACCGTAGCGAAAGCCACTCCCATATCACCGTGTACTTGTTTAAATTATTTATGCCGACCACGATCGCTGAACTGGAACACCCTGAAATGGTCTCAGCAGCGCGGCGCGGCGGTGACATAAGGTCTCGGTAAATCGAGCTTCAGTTTTGTCTCTCGAATTTTCTTCGCACACATGCGCGCGCGAGTACGCACACAGTGAATCCCCGATATAACGAAATTTAACGGACCGCATAATAAATTTGTTATAAGCGGGATTCTTTATAACAGTATATTATGCGCCAGTGGGGAAAAGTTCCCTCCTCCTTGGTGCATACGATATTTTTTATAACAAATGCATGCTTTATTCAGACGTGACTTGAATACAGGGAGGGTTTCTGTTCATATACTATAAATTACCTAGTTATTACGAATATTTTCACGATAGATTTTAAAATAATACGCTATCCCAGACATGTCGGTAGAGACTTGAATGCCATGGTTATATAATTCTTCTTTTAAACGACACGAAACAATTCTGCAAACATGGTGGGAATTCTTATGTACTTTTACTGGCCCAGTCCAGAAGTTTTGAAATGTTCATGGAAATTATTTGAAAAAAGAGCAGCTCACAGTACCATTAGCTGCTACAGATGCAATCATAACTCTATTCGTTGAACCTGAGATGAGTCAAAGTCCAATAATGACAGGCTTTTCAAAGATCTCTCAATTAAAACCTTCCATATCCAAATACAATTGTACTTGGGTTCACAAGATTGATTCAGAGTGCCTACATCTTCCTTACCAGATAATGAAACGATACCTGTCAAAATATTAGCTGAAAAGCTTATTTGTTTATTATCCTTAATCGGTAGGTATAAAATGTAAGCCTTTTCGCTTACAAAATTTGAAAATGTATATACCGAGGTTCACAATAAAATACTTGTTTGCATTGTTATGAAAGTAGGTTAAAAAAGACGCTAAAGCCGCCATTTTTTATAGATGCTTTGGTTCGGGACCATTCGGGACAGTTCGGGATATGCGGGAGATTCAAATGTAGTACGGCAGAGAACTTAAAAATATTAATAAAAGTCATGTAAAATTTATTTTATTATTGGTGAGTGAATGAACTAAATTTAAAAACTTAATAAAATTTAATCAAAAGTAGTCGATTAATAAAAATAATCGAACAGTACAAAAAAAGGAAAGTCGATGGGATTTAAAGTTGGTGGCATACACATTTTGTAAACACGTGATTTAGAATATTTATATTTTTTCTGTTAAAAGGTATAATAAATATTTAAAGTTTTTACAAGTGAACAATATAATAATTGTAATATCTTCAAAATCTGTATACATTAGAATTGTGAAACAGTTATTGGAACCTTTAATGGTTACACATTTATACAAAATAATTCATCTATAGATCAAAAAAAGTAGTGTGAAATTGTAAAGATGACTAATGGATATTATAATTATCAAATAAATGTAAATTATAATATAAAAATCATTATGAAGGTCCGACATGAGTTTTCATACTTCATAATAATTAAAAAGAACTAAAGGAATAAAACATTGTGTAGTATGTGCGTAAGTTCAATAATTAGTAATATTAATATTATGCCAATAATATTATGCAATTCATGAATACGAACTTTCAATTGATGTTCAATAAAAATGAACATAGAGAAAAGTATATGGTATAAATATATAAGATAAAAATATATATTGTGAAAAGGACATTTACAACAGGAGAATATCCTCTTCACTTGAATCTGAAAAAGGCCAAAGGCCAAAGATGCCAAAATATTGTATTATTTCTTCGAGTACAATAAACTTTAATAATTTCTTTCACTACCTTTTCCGCTATATTTCTTATATAACCTTAATTTATAATTTATTATCTCCATTCGTAGTATATAATTATAATTATTATAATTATTTTAATGTTAAGGATCTCAGTATAAAAATGGTAGAACACGATTTCAAGTAATGTGTGTTTATTGGTTGGAGAATATTTGCGAGTGAAAATACAATAGAGAAGTTGATGTTACGAGTTCTACAAGTAGAGTGTCCCTGGTCAGGTTTTCGCTAGGGCTCGATGTCAAAAATTAGTGGAAGGGATAGTCGACAGGTATAGGTGGTGGAAGCGAAGTTTGACAATTTTAGGAGTGGGTAGAAAACAAAAATTCCAGTCGATAATTCGTTTTGAGGATTATTATTTTATAACCGGAAAACCCCAGATCTGGGCTGAAGGCCCAACAGAGGCGGAAAAGCAATTTGACAGTCATAAACGGCTCTAGGACCTCGAGGTCATTTAGGTAAGCTCTTACTAAGTAACAAAGGTGCTAAATGGAAATTTCAGTAAATAACTTGTGTTTCAAAAGGCTTAAGCTCACCCGGCGAAAGCTGCAAACGTCCTAAGAAGCTAAATTAGACGCTGTAAACAATTCGTAAATTTCGATGGATTTGTCGAGTGCAGATTGTCACGTAGGTTTAAAAGATAACTAAATATAAACTGTTATTTGGGTCTCAACATATCCTGGCCCCTTTGAGCGGTCGCGTTAAAAATACAATTCATTGTTCACATTAATTCGAAGTGATATATGAGTAGGAGTAAACATTCGCTGAGTATGAATCAATAAGCATCATATGAGTATAGATTCACCAAAAAAATGCATTAACATGATTCCAAATATAAAATGTAATATATATAAAGGACCCCGCACCAAATACATGGTAAAAAAGGTCCCGGCGGAATTTTATAAGTTTTTGATATTTTTTAGTTTATGCTCCCCTGATCAAAAAATCCCTATGACAAAAACTGAAATTATGGACAGTTTTCACGCTGCGTCGATTTAAAGGTCAGATTTTGGTACATATTTTTACCTGTGAAGTGGAATATATCACCGACTTTTTTCCACCCTTTGCATTGCTCTCGTGCAAGTTTATGTAGAAAAAGAATTGCACTGACGAATAATGCGATGTGACCGCGTTGAAAGTCATGAGCGCTAAGCGTTTGAGGGGTGAGCTAAGCGCTTAGGTAACCCACAAAGCGGTCATATAATCGCATGTTATCGAGCTTCGAAAGCGAAATTCGATTTCTATTAGCAAGAGGCGTTTGGTTATCTGAATCGGTGATAGAAATAGCTAATTCTCAAACGCATGACAAACGCTACTTTCGTTTGAAATATTGAATCTAAAGTTCGTCGCAAAGCGCTTAAGTTGAATGGCTATACAAAAGAATCGATACCCAGCGTTGCAATTTCGCACTGATCAACCAGTTTCTGTCAAAGACTCTGAAGTACTTTTTACAGAATTCTCCTTTTGTGCCAACGCTACCATCCTACCTTCAACGCTAAGCCTTTAATAAAAGCACTGAGACAACATAATAAACTCCCAGCGTTGCTCTTTGGCTTTGATTCGCCAGTTTAAGTCTAGCAGTCTAAAACGCTTTATAAGGAATGCTTATCTCATTTCTACGCTCCGACTTTAACTTAGCGCTTATCACTTCCAACGCGATTACATTGCATGCAATTACACGAGAGCAATGTCAAGGGTGGAATAAAAGTCTGTGATATATTCCACTCCACATATAAAAATAGGCACCCAAATGTGACTTTTAAATCGTCGTAGCGCAAAAACTGTTCATAATTTGAGTTTTTGCCATAAGTATTTTTTGATCAGGGGAGCATAAACTAAAAAATATACACAACAGGTTATTATTATTATTATTATTCATTCTACTAGACGGTGCCACTTGTCTCTAGTGGCAAGGGCGAGATCTTTTTTAAACTGCGCTTATATTGTCCTTGATTGGTTTTTACGGTGACCACTCGGATAATATTGTCGCTTCCTGGGCGTACTGCAATAATCATACCAAGTACCCACTGCATTGGAGGTACATTATCTTCTTCGAGGGTCACAAGGTCACCGATTTTGATTTCGCTGTTATTGACGTTGTGCCATTTTTTCGAACATTTAATCGTTGGGAAATACTCTTTGGACCAGCGTTTCCGAACTTTTGAAATTTTTTTATTTTTTTTTGAAAAAAATAAAGATTGCATTCGTTGGACGTGTGGCCACGATGATAAACGACCAGAAGGAATATGTTGCACGTTTTGCTCTGGCATGCCCTTAAGAGAATCACTGATAAGGAAGTGACCAGGTGTCAGATCAGATAAGTCATTAGGATCGGTAGAAATAGAAGTTAGAAGTCGGGAGTTGAGAATTGATTCTATCTTAGTGGTTAAAGTCAACATTTTTTCGTACGTTAAAAGAGTATTACCGAGAACTCTCAAAATATGGTGTTTGAATGATTTGACGGCCGCCTCCCAAAGCCCGCCAAAATTCGGAGAACAAGGTTGGATTCTGTGCATGCGTTGCGAGGCCACTGACAAGTTCAATGTGAACAGCTTTAGTGGCGAAGCAAACAAAAATTGCGGCATAAATTTTGATTTTGTTTCGATTTCGATGACGCTTTTCTTTAATAAAAAAAGGGATGACAAAAGTCAACCCCGGAAACCAAAAAAGCGCGTTCAAGAGAGAGACGGCCTTTCGGAAGATTGCCCATTACATACTGCAGAGAAGCAGACTTCGCGCGAGCACAGATGAGGCATTTATGAACTACCCCTTTTACTGTGTTTCGTCCGTTAACTATCCAAAAATCTTGATGGAGAGCATTAAGCGTAGCTTGTGTGCCTCTGTGCATCATTTTTATATGTTCTTCTCTGATTAGAATATCGGTAAAGTGATGATGCTGTGGAAATAATGCTGAATGTTCTTGTGAGAAATGAAGATTTGCTTGATCAAGTCTGCCTCCTACTCGCAAGACTCCTTCAGAGTCTATAAAGGGAGCTAAGTTCGTAAGCTTTCCCTCTGTTTGAGCTTTTTGTTTCAAGGATTTTATTTCGTTAGGAAATCCTTCCCTTTGAATTAATTTAATTATCGTTATCAGAACATTCTTTAATTCATAAATTTTTAAAGTACCCGTTATTGCCTTCAGTTTTGATATTATAAGTTACTCTTTTGCAGCATGCAACAAATCGCTTTAATTCCCCCGAAGAGGAAAAATGTTTAAAGTGTCGATATTGAGTCCTGACTGCTTTTTGAAATTTGCTCGAGATGCAACCGGTTCATTTACGTTGTTTAGGTTTGCGATTGGTTTCTCAAAATTTGATTTTAGAATTTTATGTTCGTTAAGTGCAAGAGATATCGCGGATCGTTTGATTTCTGGTGAATTTATTATTCCTAAAACAGATTTCGGCCAAAGTTCTCGTTTAACTGATCCATTCCGGACCGTATTGCCATAATTAGGAGTTAATGAAATCGCGTGGCAGGAGACCTCGTGAAATGAGATTGGCGGGATTACTTTCTGAGCGCACGTGCCTCCATTTATGATTTGTAAAAGTCCTGGTAAGTGTAGTGATATCAGAGACGCAATTTTTTCAAAAGTTGATAAAGAATGAGGAGGAGTCTTAATACAATGCAAGGTTATTGTTGAATTTGACCAGATAATTATTTTTTCGAATTTTAAGTGTGATAAAGCTTGTGATTTTGCTTTGCACAGTTGAGCCAAGAGAACAGCTGCCCACAGCTCTGATCTTGGCAGCGTTATCGTTTTAAGAGGAGCAACTCTTGATTTTGCACAAAATAGACGGGTTTCGCGTTTTCATTCTAAAGAAGTGGATCGAATATAAATGCATGCGCCATATGCCTTTTCGCTGGCATTACTAAACCCGTGTAACTGTAGTCTCGTGTAGTCGTCTATAAGCATTTTTCAATCAATTTTTAATCTGGCCAGCAGTGATAATTGTTTGCGATATTCACCTTATGTTTTATAAATTTCGGTTGGAACTGCAGTATCCCAGTCTAGGCCTGGAGGCACATATTGTGCATTAGTATTTTTGCGTGTACTGCAACGGGGCCCAAGAGGCCGAGAGGGTCGAATAGTTGCGCAATTTGAGAGAGAATAATCCGGTTTGTTACCGTTTGACATTCGTTCGTTTGATTAAGAGTGAACAAAATGGAATCTTGCTTGGGATTCCAGTGGGTTCCTAACGTTTTCATTGTAGTATCCAAGTTTAATTGAAAACATGGTTCGTTAGAACAGTCTGATAATGTTTCTATTAAATTTGGATCATTTGCAGCCCATTTTCTGAGGTGAAGGCCACCCTTACGTGTAATTTCATTCAATTGGTCACGTAACTGCGCAGCCTCTTCACGAGTCAACGCTCCGGTGAGCAAGTCGTCGACATAGAAATCAGTTTTTATAATTGAAGTTGCTCTTGGAAAGGAGTCGGCTTCGTCGCTTGCTAATTGATGTAAAGACCAAATTGCTAAGAAAGGAGCAGATGATGTACTAAATGTCCCCACATTTAACTCAAAAATCTTGAAAGGTTGCGAAGGATCTTCGCGCCACAAGATTTTTTGGAATTTTTGATCCTCGGGATGCACTATGTTTTTTAAATACATTTTCGTGATATCAGCTGTCAGAACATGCATGTGAGCGAAAACGACCGAGCAAAGAAAAAAGGTTTCCTTTTATACTGGGACCTACCACGAGGACGTCGTTCAGTGACAGTCCTGTCGCTGATTTCGATCAGCCGTCAAAGACGACACGCAATTGTGTCGTTAAACTAGATTTTTTGTAATCGCATGATGTGGCAAGTAATATTCTTCCCGAATAGAAGCTAATTTTGATTCAAACATGTAGCTGTTTTTCAAGTATGACTCCATATTTTCAATATAAGGTTCCTTGATTTCTGTTTTTTTTTTTCACAAAGGATCGCTCGAGTGCCTATAATTGTTTTAAAGCACTTGAATGCGATCCTTCTAGGTCAAATACGTTTTCTTTGAAAGGAAGCTTTACGCAGTGTTTTTCAGTTTCTACATCTCGCGTAGTATTTTTTTATAGTGATTTTCGCATTCGCTTTCTTCTACTGAAAGAATTTTCCTTTCTGGACAATTTTCGATTGTCCAGAATTTTTCCAACTGTTTGTTTAAGGATGTTTTGAGAAAATGACAAGACATTTGATTGGATGTCTTTGGCGAAGTAATTTTACCAGCCACAATCCACCCGAAAACGGTATTCTGTAGAATGACATTTTTATCAGGAATTTTTATTTGGCCGTTTTAAAAGTTACAGGAAATAATCTGCACCGATTATGCCATCAACCGGACCCAGTGAGTTGAATGACGGATCAGCTAGTTTAATATTACGTGGGACAATTAAGCTAGATTTGTCTATCGGTACTGAAGGTAAAAGCTCGTTAACTTCCTTTACTATCAGGAATTCAAGATTTAGGGAAAAGTTGTTTAATCGTGATTTCACGACAGTGTTTGTCTTGTACTTTATACATGATGACAAAGAGTTTATGGCGCCGAGCAAAACATTAATTTCGAGTTTTTTAAGTCCTAATTTCGCTACCATACGTTCTGTTAAAAGTTGTGGCTGCGAGCATGAGTCAAGAAGGACTCTGCATTCTTGATAAGTTCCCCTTTGATCTCTTATGTAAACAATTGCATTCGTTAGCAGTTTTTCATGGTGGTCGAAACGTTTGCCAATTTTAACTTTTATGGAATGCACGTTTTTAATTAAATATATTCATAAGACCCTAATGCTATTACAAAAATTCTTCAAAACACCCTAAAGAACTTTGTGTCTTTTTTGCCTTTTAAAAGTGGCCGAGTGTGGAGCGAATTTACAAACCAAAAGAATCGCTTGACCTTACGTATGTTTTAAACCTGTGAAATAGCTCAAGCTCTGATCGGAAATCCAAGGAAAATAAGTCCCGGCTAGATTCAGCTATACACTAGCGACGATCGTTCGGGTAATTTCGGGACAGCTGCTGAATACACAGTGTCTCTTACGTATGTTTTTTTTTGTATTTTGAGGCTGTGCTCGAGCTCTTCAACAAAGGCATCGCCTGTAAGTGACTTTGTGTTCTTTTTGTCCTGTATTTTTGACTTTCCGCGACTAGTAAAAAATCGCAAGTCCATTTTCTAGTAGGAATTGTTTAAAAAATTAATTTTTCATTTCAAAATATGAAAGAGCACATTATTTTTACGCAAAAACTTTATCTAGACTATTCAAAATTTTATTCGATATTAGAGTTCTTTGGGCAGTTTTTCTCAATTTTCTCAGTTCGAGTGAGATTGGACTTATGCATATTTTTAATTTGTACGGCAGAACTGACTATCGCAGATTTCTTTAAATTTCCACTCTCTTCAAGTAAACCAGTGAAATCTCACTGGTTGAAACAGCCAGAAGTGTCACTGACAATCAGTGAGATTTTACTGGTTCACTCAGTGGAATTCTGTCATTGATTTAATCAGTGAGGTTTACTCAAGGGGCTGGTAACTCAGAAATCAGCAAATCAGATTAACAATGATTACCAACGGAATAACGGAGACTTCGTAGAGACCGCCCTCCGACTAACCAGATTTGTTGTGCCTTTCCATGAGACTCCCTCGAAAAGTTAGACGCACGGTAAGTCACTGACCAGGAGCCCATGACATAAATGGTGTAATGATAGGAAAAAGGACAATTCTCACCTGACAGGTTCGACTTACTATGACGAACGTAAAAATGCGTACCTTAAACTTAAATGTCTGAGTGGAAGCAGTGGTGCGAATTTTAATGGTTTATTGCTGTGACTCGGAAAAGCTTGAAAATTTGTGTACATGTAGAAGATGACATAAAAGTAGCACCTGCGAATTTTAAGGCACTTATCTTGATGCAAAAGTGCTTTAAGCCACCTGCAAAGTTGCCGGAAGTTCAGGTAAAATTTCTTGATATTGATTTTACAGGAAAACGTTTCAAACAAAAGTTGGTCTACTTAGACAGATGCAGATTTTTATTTTCATATCATTTTTTGATCAAATTGGTATATTTAGAGGAAATATCGATTAAAGAAATATCAGATCAATCAAAAGCTGTTTTTCTGTACAGCAAGTCATTTTTTCGAAAATTGTCAAGAGAGAAAAAATACTCCCCTGCAGGTTTACTCCAACATTACTGAGAAATATTTTATTCACATGTTTATATTTACGAAGTTTTGCGCATTTTTCATTCTTTTTTTCCATTTTCCCTTTCACCTGTTGTATCTTCAGCAATTCGAAAGAAGGTGTTCTCAAAATTAGTACATCAATAGTGTAAGTCTTGTGTAAGAAATTGGCGTCAGCTACTTCCAGGTAAAATAACAAATTATTCTCCTACAAACAATAATAAACAGAGCCACGTTCTTGGCTTCTCATTATCGTAGAAGGTTGTAATAAAGCTGAATATCATTCTAAAAAATTAAATAACAAAATTGGTTTACTTTCACATTTACATTATTTATTGTTCTTAAAGTTAATACTTTTTTCGTTGGAATGTATTCGATTTTTATTACCGTGACGAAAGTCAATTTTCCGGACGCAGCATGGGGTCGTCTCACATCTTTCGATGGCCATTGACGTAGGCGTAGACGGTTACACTGCTTGTAGCAGAAGTTTCATTACAAATTCTTCGTGGTGCATTTTTAATGCAAATACACAATATACATTCAGAGGTATCATTATTCTACTTCGAAGTACAATGTGATCGAGAATGTGAATGCGACAGGTAATTGCAAGGAAATCGAAACATTAATTTCGTGTTCTAAATCGCGTTGAGGATTTATCCGTTTTTTTTTAATTCGTCTTTTTTGGTTGAAATGAACAATATAGTGGAATTTGTTCTTCTTTCTTGTGTCGAAATAGAGCGCTTCCGTTCCAAAATGTATCTTTTTTGTAAAAAAATGTCATTTTTTAGTTTGAAAATTCAACTATTTTGGTAGAAATGTATCTGATTTTGTTCAGAATTCAACAATTTTGTGGCAAGTTCATCTTTATTTCTTGACTTCAACTGTATTTGATTTCAAATGAAAATATTTTGTGGGTAAGTTATATAAAGTTTAACATTTTTCGCTGAGAACTTATCTGTTTTGGTTAAAAATGTAATTACTTGGTTCAGAAATCATGCGTTCCTTTAAAGTTTCCACTATATTGGTAGAAAGATGAACTATTTAGTTGAAAAGTATTTCTTTTGTTGAAGAATGATTTCGTTAGTTTGATCATGCAACTGCTTTGAAGTAAATTAAAGTCGGATTCAAAAGTCCTGACACCTGGCTTTGTAGCTTTATTACTCTGCGAGATAAAATCGCAGAATGTTAAGTCAAAGACAGAAATATTCTTCAACATTATCCGTGTAAAACGATGTCCGCTTGATTTTCGTCAAAATTCTTTTGACTTTCCTGTGACACAAAATGTGTGAAACAAACAGGAGAAATGACCCTCAACATTCACTACGTTGACTTTGAAGTCCTCCACTTTTAGAGATTATTTTAATTAGTAGAGCTAATAATCTAAGAAATAATTAGCTCGGCTATGGATGGAGATTTCACGCTGAACTCTAGCTTGAAAGAAGCTTCTCGATTCAGTGGTTTCATCTCAAAAGTCGAATGGTTAATACAGATTATTAATGTACGAATTAAAAGCGTCGGAATAATTACGATCCTCATGAGTTTCAATACTTAAAAACTCAAATTGAATAAACTTCCCTTTTCAGCATTGTCCAATTTAAGCGTGAAAGAGATCCCTTCAAAAAAAGGGTTTACGGAAACTTGACCCTTTTTTAAGGGATCTCTTTCACGCTCAAATTGGACAATGCTGAGACAGGGCGTTTTTTCAATACGAGTTTTCCAGTATTGAAACTCACTAAGATCGTAACTATTCCGACGCTTTTAATTCTGACATTAATAATGTATATTAACCATTCAACTTTTGAGATGAAACCGCTGAATCGAGAAGCTTATTTTAAGCTAGATAGAGTTCAGCTTGAAATCTCTTTCCAGAGCCGAGATAATTATTTCTTACATTTTTAGCTTTACTAATTAATGTAATCATTAAATTAAAGTAAAACAAATTACCATTTGTTAAGTACATTTCACTGAATACTCATTAATTTTTTCAAATTTCTGGTAACAATTTTTGAACATGTGGAGAACTTCAAAGTCGACGTAGTTCGAGTTGAGGGTCATTTCTCCTGTTTTTTCACACATTTTGTGTCACGGGAAAGTCAAAAAAATCTTGCCGAAATTAGGCAGCTCAATTAGGCAGCTCGATTTTTGGGCAGATTTTCATGAAAATCTCAGTAAACAAAAATTCTAAACATATTAGACAACATGCATGTTGAAGGTGAAGGTTTTGCCAATACTGATACCAAGTTTGAAAATGTTCAGATGATTAGCGATTATTTCCGTACGAGTGAAAGGTGAAAAAGCATAATAATCCTATGATCATTTCAGAATACTCAACTTTGAATGGCTGTAAGTCACTGAAACAAATTACGAAAAATCTGCCAAAAATATATGGGTTTCGTTGATCCTTTCCGTGTCCAGTGGTGATATTTAGAGTGAGAAATAATTATTCGTTAATAAGTTATTGACAAAAGAGTGGGGAGGTGCTTACTCCGGAACTAAGGAACGTATAGAGATGATTCTTGAATGAGTTTTTCTCATAACTAAATTGAATGCTCTGACCGAAATCGATTTACAATTGTCTTCGAAGACATTTATACACTTCGAGCGTAATAAAACATAAATAATATTGATTGTTAATAACAATTTATTTTGACAAATGTCCCAAATGACCGTTTCCTTCTAGGAATTTTTTCTTCTTTAATTATCAATGGAATTATATTTCTTGAAATGAGTAACTGACACAAATGCTTAAAAAATAATTTATGTGATTGTTACAAAGTTTTATTTTAACAAAAACTCAGATTTATCATTTTTACATACAAAAGAGACGTTCTTTTTCACTGAAATTATCCCAGAATAAATTAACCCTGATTCAAGAACTGGAGATTAGACACTAAATAACAATTCGCGTGATTGTTAATAACAATTTATATTAGAAAATATCACAATCTGCCATTTGATCTTATAGAAAAAGACTATTTCTTGCTACGAGACTGGTCTAAAATTTATTATTATTGGTGATAATTAATAAATAAATAATCAAGTCAGTAAATGACAATTTTTATAACGTTTAATTAAAAACTATTGTCGAAAACATTTTATTCTTTATTAAAGTTGAGGAGAATCATACGGTAAATGTTAAATTACGCTAATTTTTCGTTATAAATTATGACTCATATGAAAAAT
Organism: Andricus grossulariae; assembly: GCA_011634705.1. Lineage (NCBI taxonomy): Eukaryota > Metazoa > Arthropoda > Insecta > Hymenoptera > Cynipidae > Andricus > Andricus grossulariae. The sequence goes on from JAABKJ010006973.1 coordinate 20,478, forward strand.
CTTAGCGACTAGCGTGAAACATTTTTTTCTATGAGAAAAAAACACCAATGAGAAATTTTTTTAAAAATTGTTTATAATGATTAAGTTAAATATTATTATAATTATTATTGTTCTATTGTGTGCAACATTTGATATTTGGATCAGAAGTGATACTTCGTGCTTTAGTGTGTTAATTGTGACTTAAATCATAGCAAGCAATTTACTTTCATTTGAGATCAACGTTCCTTTATCAGTGTCAATGTGCAGATTATTAAAGATTTAAAAAATGGAAAACGAAAAAAATGGGAATAGAGACGGAGTTTGACACGCAAACACTCTCAAATAAAAACACTAATTTATACTATAGATATAACAGTTCATTCAATGAATTAAGTGAACACTTTAATAAGGGAAATCGATAATGAGCGTCTTGACGATAATAGTGAGCTCGAGGGGGGTATTCACTCGCGTATTACTCCGTACACTTCTCGGTCAATAATAGTGTAATAATCACGTAATAACGTGTATTAATGCGTAATAATGCGCAATTTGCGGGTAATAGCGAGCAGAATTTTCGTTTACGCTGTACTCTTCTTGAATTTTTTCATACACGATTCTCCCTACTTTATCCCGTTCAAAAGATAATATAAAAATTACCTGAGTGAATTTAATGATTATTTTATATTATTATACCATTAAGCCATTTCCCTTTCGGGGTAGACGTGACTCGCTCGATTGGAAAGTAGTAGTGTTGGGAAGGAGGTATAGATTTATTTTTTTATTTTTTAGATTAATCTAACATTTTCGTGTTATTTATTTAAATAAAACGTTCGTTCCGCAACAATGCTCCGAACAAGGTTACTGATCAATCTCTCTAGCGATCACCCCAAGTGAAGAGCTTCACAAGGTTGTTATGTGAGGTTCCTCACTCGAGCCCA
>JAABKJ010006974.1:0-21394 GCA_011634705.1 Andricus grossulariae
TTAATTATATCTCTAACTTCACTGACACAGACTTTCTCAATTGGGGTTTCTAATTCATTATGTTCTATGTCGCAGTAATACTTTGCTATTATCACTACGAACGAAACATTTCAATTTTAAGAAAATAAAAATAGACAGGTCCGAATCCATTTCAGGTCATGCAACTTCAAGTCACAGAATAATTCGCCTCCCTTAAATATGTTGTTTCTTATAGACTTTAGTTACAGGTATTTTTGTAAAACGTTTTAAAATAAGCAAAGTGTTTTCTTAAAATTTTCTCAAATATGTCATTGCCAGAAAAAAATCGAAAATTCAATTTTTCGAGAAAACAATTCTCGTGGACACAAAATTGGTTTTACCTACAAAAAACTTATAGAATTAAACATTTGACAAACAAAAAAAAAGGTGGAGTATTTGAAAAAATCGTCTTATATATTTTCAGAAGAACATTGTAATTTTCAAGATTTTCTAATTTCTCTTGAAAAATGTCGCAAGTTTTTAATTGAACAATTTTAAATTAAAATAAATTTTCGATTTAAAACTTTTATCAATTGAACAGTTAAACGATTTCTGGTTCAAAAATATAAATCCACACTATCATTTTCAATTTTTAAATTTGCAATCGTTAAAATTATGTATTTTTGAGGCAATTATAAGTCAGAAACAATAAAAATTTAACGATTTTGAATTTTGTTTAAAACTAAACACTTTTTAAATAAGTCGTTTGAAATAAATAACTGTTTAATTGTTATTTATACTCAAGAACTGAGGAATTTAACTTACAAATTAATAATTCAAAAATATTAAGCAATTACATTTCTAACGTTCTAAATTTAAATTTAACACTAGAATTTTAACGTTTCAAGGCTTTCTATTTGAAATAATTCAGATGCAGATTACGCATGCAAGGTGGAAGTATTTCCAATAAATTTTGTAATACTTTTTGTATGTTGCATTTTGAGTCATCACTAATTTGAAGCGCGAATATTTCATATGAAATTTTCTTTCACAAATTCAATAATAATAAAAAAATGAAATAAATAATAAGTCAAATAACAATAACAATTTAATAGTTTAAATTAACATTTTATATACCATTTTTTCCAATTCCATGAATATAATCGACGTTCTGACAAAAATTGTTATTTTTCCTTGGATTCTGTCAAGATCTAACTTCGAACAAATAATCTAAATTGTAAGATCGCTAATAAATTTTAGTTTGAAATTTTAGTTTAGAAGTATTAAATGGTTCATTCTTCTGATAAACATGATGTTTTGACTTTTCATTTCAAGGTATTTTCTTTAAAACTTACCCGAAACTGGAATATGATTTTTGTAAACTTTTCTAGTGTATAATTTAGTAATTTATTTAACTGATAATGAGTTCCGAAATTCAGACATATGTATCAAAAAAGGAAACCGGGAAAAACGTTAATTCCGATCCCAGAAATCCGGGAATTTGGAAACGAAATTTCGCTAGACACCCTGAACCTCATGAACCCTATATGTGTATTCTTCATTTTACCGCCGAAAATGAATACAATTAATCGGGATTTCCACACTTAATTTATGGCCGACAAACGAATTTCTGCCAGGTCGAGCATCAGGTAGTACTTGAAAATATATATCCTATATTTCACTTGCCTTGTCGTGATATTGAAAAATTACGAACGTCAAACACATACTTAAAATTAAATAGCTTAACTTGAAATTGTACAATTTCGAATTCATTACATTTTGACGTTCTAAATGCGCAATTATTTAATTTTTAACTCTAAAAATTTAAGATTGTTTAACTTAGACCTTTTTAAGTTCAAGAGATTTAGCTTTAAACACTTTTAATTATTAAGATAAATTAATTATTATAATATTATAATTATTATTAATTATTAGGATAAAATTAGACCTCTGAAAAAGATAGTTTTTCTATAATTTTAACAATCAAAATAATATTACCGATAATTTTCTTACTACCGTTTCTTACCAATTGAAAAAAATGATTGAATTTGAATAAATGATAGCTTATTTTTTAGGCAAGACATTCTCTACAACTTTTTTTTATACAATTTTGAAAGTAAATTTGTCTATTGCTGAAATCGTAAAAACAATTTTTGTTAAGAAAACATTTTATAACAAATTACTATATTTGTAGATTATTTACCAATTTTAAAAATTGTAAACAGAAGATCTATAGGAAATGTTTTTTCTTTTTTTTTCTTTTTAATAAGCCATGAATAATTAAAATTCACCAACTTTTAAAAAATTGGTCAGAAGCGACAGTCAGAGAAAATTCAATTACAAGAACTGTTGTTAAAACAATTATTTTTTGTAAGTTTTAATCTTACTTCCTTCATAAGACTTGAATGTCAATATCATTTCAATTCTAAAAATCATAGAAAACTTTTTTCTTCCAGAGGCCAGAGATGAACTTTAAATCGTACAATCTGTTGGCGAAAAAGTATGCTGTAGACAAATATATGTATTTTGAAGTTTTATTTAAAAACATTGACCAATTCTTTTTTTGAACATTCATAACTTTTTTCTTCATTCAGATATTTAAATTTTCCTTCCAGATTCTCGCAAGGTTTATCGATCCCTTTTGAAATCCGTCGAGAAATTAGAAACTCTTGAAAATTACGTACAATGTTTTTCTGAAAATATTAAAATACGATTTTTTCAAATACTCCCTTTTCATTTTTTGATTTTGTTTTTTTAAATGTTTTATTCTATAAGAGAGACATTCTATAAGTTTTATATGGGTTAACCCATTTTTGTGTCCACGAGAATTTTTTTCTCGAAAAATTGAATTTTTAATTTTTTTCTGACGATATATTTGAGAAAATTCTAAGAAAACACTTTGCTTATTTTAAAAAGTTCTACATAAATACCTCTCACTAAAGTCTATAATGAACAACATATTCAAGGGGCGAATGATTCTATGACATGACCTGAAATGGATTCGGGCCTGACAATTTCTTTTTATTTTCTTAAAATTGAAATGTTTCATTCGCAGCAATAATAGCAAAGTATAATGAAATTTAAATTTCGCATATTCGATTTTTGCGCCTAAAATTGTTCAAAAATGATTCATCTTCTTTGAAATCTAATGACTTTTTTAATGAAAAAATTCAATTTCCGACGAAAAACACTAACACAATCCAAAATTGTTCAAGCTTGTGAATTTCATTATTTTAAACAACAATGATATGAACGTAACCTAAAATTGTTCAGATAGTAAATATTCATAATTTTTTATTAAAAATACTCATGATTTCCGACGAAAAAGCTCACATAACAGAAAAACTTTCAGAATCGTGAATCATCTTCGAAATCTAATGATTGTTGTTTAAAATAGCCAATTTCTTGTGAAAAATGTTAATATAACCTGAAAATCTTCAAAAATATAGCAAATATAAATTTTTGGTGTAGAACACCAACATAACCTAACATTGTTAGCCTGAGAATCTTCGGTTCAATCTTTTTTTTTTTTTTTATTAAAAATACGCATTTCCGACGAAGAAAACTAACATAAATTGAAATTTTTAAAAGATTCTAAATCTTGTTCAATTTATAATGATTTTTGTTTTAAAATACTAATTTTTGGTGTAAAACATTAACGTAACCTAAAATTGTTAAAATTTGTGAATCCACTTTTTATTCTTTTTTTATTAAAAATGCAAATTTCCGACGAAAAACACAAACATATTTTTAAATTGTTAAAACATTCTAACTCGTGTTCAATTGATAAGTAATTTGATTGTAAAATAGCAATTCGTGAATCTTCTTTGAAATATATATTTTTTTTTTAATTAAAACATACGAATTTCCGACGAAAAACACTAACATAATCCAAAACTTAAAAGATTATACATCTCGTTCAAATTATAATAATTTCTGTTATGAAATGCCATTTTTGGTGTACAATGTTAACGTAAAATTTTCCGGTAAGTAACTCTAACAAAACCGAAAAACGTAGATTGGTTTTAATTTAACCGTGCAAGAGTATTTAAAAGGACAAATGTTTAATTTTCAATTTGCATAAGTTTTTCTATTATTTTTCTTATTAGAAGGGATTACTTGTAGATTTAATTTTTGAAATATCAAATTTAGAATATAAAACAACTTCAGATAATGAAAAGCCAACCAGGTTTACAACAACAATGATTGCGAGATTTTCGAGACATATTGTTACACCACTTTTTTTTAGATAGGGATATAAATAAAAAAACGGTTTGTACTTTACTTCTTTTCTGTATTCGACTTCTGGTACATACATTCTCAAACCAATATGGAATACAATTCTCTTGAAAAGCATGCTTCAGTATGGGTATATTTAGAAGACTTAATTCTATTTTTACATGCGATCTAAATTGCCGCTTTACAAAGATGTAATCTGAAACTTGTCTTTCGAAAAGAAAATCGATTCGTGCTTTCATGAAGCTTATTTCCTACGTACGTACGTATATTTTAAAGTAGCATCATTTGTTTATCACATATCAGAATTATAATACAGTGCAGTATATGAGATTTCTGATAAACTGAATCTTTAACAAAGAGCTTATCTTTACTGGTAAACCAATTTGATTCAATATTTTTCATCGATTGGTTCCTTATAAAACCTTTTTTTGCCTTCTATATTATTCTCACATCATGCAATTTGTTTTTTTTAAAGTTACTAATATGAACTTTATAATTACTGTCCTTAAAACTACAGTAGATCATCGGCATCCAATCAGGTTACAATAATATTTATAAACTAGAGAACTTACTAAAATATAATAAAGCGAATTTATGTTATCTATTTAATTTAGAGAAAAATTCGAAGCACTTGCCAAGATGTGTCTTTAAAACATGATATTTCTTTCGGAAAAAAATAAAAGGCTCATCTTGCTTCCGAGTGAGGAAGACTTAACACCGATAATCTACCAGACTTATACGTAAAATACTAAGCTTAATGGTGTTATTATCATTAAGATAGTTATACAAAAAATAAGACACGCAAGACAATCCATGAATTTAGGTCAATTGTTAATTATAACAAAGGCAACTGATTGATCACAATTACTTAGTCATTTCGAAAAGTAAGTTATTATGGAAAAACAAATCCATATTGGATTTCTGCAAAAAGCAGTTGTCTTGCTTTCATGAATATACTTAAATTAGAGACTTTGTTTTTTTAATATTTTGTTTATAAGCGTGACTGCATGACCTTATACATAAAAATCAGTTAACACATTAAGTTGCCAAGTAATTCATAGTTGTATAATAAGTCATATAAACTTCGTTCAGAAAAAAAAATCGAATTACTTCATACTCAATAAATCTACAAAACGTAATTAGGCAATTAACGTGTTACATCACAACGAGCTGAATTGATTCAGGCCAATTGTGAACATGCAGTCTATGGAAATTTCTAACACCTAAATTCTTTTCCTCACACCTATTTCTTTGCGTGAAATTAAAAATTATTCCAACACTCTTGTCGGCAATTCGAAGCGTAACAAGTTCATAAAAAATTGGAGGCTAAATTTTCGCGGATACTTCGAAAAACATCAGTTTAGCTTAAGTTTGACTATTTTTGGCGAAACGAAACAATCGTTTATTCCTATTCCAGTAGGAAAAAGGTTGTATTATTTTGGTGCATGAAAGGAAAGGATCAGAAGTTTGAATTACTTTGACGCTATTTCCCTTTCCGCTCAGTCTCATTGAACTCATTGCATTATTTCGCAATTACACCACCTTCATCACAAAACAATGTCAGCGATTAAATTGTAAGATAACCGAGAGACTATTACAAAAATCAGACATTTTCGTATAATTCACAAGTATTTATAAAATATATGAAGGTATGTATAACTCCTGCATTTTTTAAAATCTGGTTACCCTTTTTTGATTTTCTTTTAAATGAAGTTCCTAACAAAAATATTTAATATTTTCCTCATTTGGTGCGCCAATTTGTAAGAAATGAAACCCTATTCACATAAAAATCTTACAATATCTTTCAAATATCCACTGTGAAAACTCAAACTGAAAAAAATATGTGGAGTTGGATAGTCTATTTACATTACAGGTAAATACATTAGAAAATGTTCAGATTATCTGTGGCTATTGTAGAATGGTAGCATTGATTTGATGGCAATGATTGATAATTCTATCAAGATAATATAATATCTTTATCATTTATTACGAGACTGGACTGGAATGGTAACCAAACAATAAAAAATTTACTTTACCCGCTTGTACATTTTGTAATGATTTTACCTTATTTGAGCAAAGATAGAGGAAATCCCGGATTGTTCTTTTACTATTAAAAAATGGAGAAAATCAGCAAATTTTGAAACATGAAAAGAGCAGAAGCGACAAAATGGGATGGGTTAATGGATTAAAAAATGCATATTTTTATCCTATGCTTCTGGAAGGATCGCACCGATAAAATTGAAAATGAGGCATTTCAATGAGAGGCGTACCTGCAAAAACAATTTGTCACATACAAGTTACAGAACACCTATGAATACACGTACACCATTTTGTATGGTGCATCTTGACCCGTTACATATCTACAAATCTCATCCTAAAGATGATCGATAAATTATCATTGACGCGAATTTGTGCACCAAGTTATTGGTGCGAATAGTTGTGTGCTTGATGGTAATATAACATTTCATAACATTGTCTAATGTAGGATTGACGCTATCCTACGAGCGACGTCTGTTCTTTCACTTTTTACTATTTAAAAAGTTTCCCCCCTACGATCTTCATGGCATTAACAATAATAATTGTTAAATTACATTTAAAACTAGAAGACAATACGTATGTCAAACCTTTCGTTCACGCAGTTTTGCTTGAGCTTCTTTCAGAAGAAGGTCGAAAGTGTTTTCCTCTACGGGCTGCATTAATGGTCTACTGCTACTACCCCCACTCAAAGAACTACTTGCCATTCCATCTGTAACAGAAACGTCAAAGTTACCATTTTTGAACCCGCAACTTTAAAGCGTTACATTTCAAAATTCGTATTATTTTTTCATTTAAGATCAAAATGAAATCTGCTTTCTTATGAATAATTGTATGCACCGAAATCAGAGAATAAAAAAATTCACAATGCAAAATTAGGTTTCCAATAGATATTAAATTTCCATTAATTCTGAAAGTTTACAATTAGAAAGCATATCATTTCCCAAGTTTTTTAAAAATAATTAAACTCTAAAGGTTCACTCGAAAAGAGTTTATTCTTTCAGGCCTTGAAACTAAATTTTGTTTTGCTTCAAAAGCTTAAATTCGAAAATTTTTAATTTGAAATATCTTAATTTTTGGAGGTTTCAAATTAAAAATTTCACAATACTGTAGTTTCAAAGTTAAATATCAAAAATATCAGGACATTTTCGCTATTAAATCTTTCAAAATTTCATGTTAAGAGCCTTGATGGTTACTTTTAACTTTAGTAATTCTGGATGTATATAAAAAGAAATTTCGAATAGAAAAGCTTAAAATTGTGCAATTTCAAACATTGATATCATATTATGGCAATCTTATTTTATATTCTTTTTTTTTAATTTTTAATTTTCAACGTAAAATCTTAAAATTGTCCGATTTTTAGTTGAAAATTTAAACAAATAAGTAATTTCAAATTTAAATATATTGTTATGTAAATTTCAACGAAGGATAATAATTCTAAAGGAAGTATTAGATATTATTAAACGAATTGAAATTAAAAAATTGAAAATTGTGTACTCCATAATTGAATAATTTCTTTAATTTTGGTGACTAAGATTTTTATTCTTTTTTTAGAATAATTCAATTAATTTTTTGATTTTAGAAAAATTTGTCTAATCAGATTTAATGTTAAATTATATTTTTTAAATTTAATAATAATTTACAGTTCTAGAAATTCAGAATCTTAGACTTTGTAAGATTTAATTCAGTTTGGAATTTCAAATTGTCAAATTTTAATAGCTTTGAATTTAAATGATTAAAATTCAAAAGTTTTAATTGTTTAAATATTTAATTTTGAACGTTTTTAATTAGAAATAATACAATTTCAATTTTTTTGAATTTTGAATGACCCAATTTTCAAAATTCGAATCTAAAAATGTTCAATTTTCAACGTTTTGAAATTGTCCTATTTTCGAAATTTTATTGTGAAATGATTCAATTTTTCAATTTCGAGAGCTTCTGTTTGAAACGTTTTCAATTTTAGATACAAGTTTAATTCGTTTTCATTCCATTAAAAATATTGACCTTTTTTAAAATGTTACCTAATCTAAAATAGTTTAAATTGGAACTGAGCGGTTCTGAATTGAAAACGTTCCAATTCAAACTATTTTAGATTAGGTAACATTCTGAAGAAGGACAATATTTTGAATGGAATGAAAAGGAATTAAACTTGTATCTGAAAGTGAAAACGTTTTATGCTAGTATATAAAAAAAAACACGTCTGTTTTTTTTCTTTATCAGACACAAAAATGACCTAATCCTATATATGATTCAGAGTCAATAGATCTCACGCAAAATGGTTATGTGAAAAAGCTGTGTGTTTCGCAAAGAGAGTATATTTTTTTCTAAACCGGAAGAAATAACGAATTTTTACCGGGAGAACCGGGAGACGATAATTATAAAAATAGTAGCCACCCTGATATTGTACAAAGGATCTTTTTAAATATTAGCAATTTTAGAAATGTTAATTTCTTGGATTACTTCTTTTCCTATTTAGAAAATGTAATAATCTGAACAGATTGATTTAGAATCAACCACAAATGATTTTTTAAACCAAAAAATGAGAAAGTACATTCGAGACTTGATAGAGCTCTATACAAATTAGATTGGTTCACAAACAACTGTTTTTTTCGGCATCAAATTTACGTAAAATGTGAGATTTTCATCGTTTTCAATTTTTTAATATATTTTATTTTTTTATAAGGATTTCCAAAATTCTGAGTCTTTCTCCATACTGGGCAATAAAAAATAAATAATTTCTTTAATAAGGCTTTTAACGGCTTCTCCATCACTAAAACTTGATAAAATAGCAATATATATATAAATAGGAAGAAGAAAGAATAATTTATATTAAATGAAATATTTTTTTCTTATCCGTAACAAAGATACCGCTGAACTGCGTAATGTATATTGTATACTATGCATAATTATTGAAAGTTGAAATATATGAAACAGCAATTATTATGATTAATTTGTCGAATATTTGTAAGAAGTCAGAAAAAACTTAGTTAACTTCAATTATAGGATTATCGTACAACCACTTGTATATAACCTCTTTCTTAATAAGAAAAGTGTAAATTGTTCAACTATATGTTTGTTCTGATTATAAAAAATATAAATAATGATTTTATATACCATAAGTTATTCTTTCTTCCTCGCATTTATGTATATGGCTATTTTATCCAACTTTAGTGATGAAGGAACCATTAAAAGCCTTATTAAGGGAAATTATGTTTGAAAATATTTTTTTCTTGTGCATATGTTTAAATATTTAATCTCATCTCTATTATATATTTTCCCCCTATTGTATGGGGAAGGGCCCAGAATTTTGACAATCCTTACAAAAAATCTTTAGGGGTACAATTATGTTCTTATATTTGTCTGTTTTCAAGAATTAATACTTTTTATGACTTTTACCAGCGCCAATTTTTTTTTTCAATCGGCCACAAAAATGAGGGTTTTCTCCTTTGCATTAGTTACCATTTTTATTTATGAGATATTTCTACTAAACTAATATGTATATTCTTACAAAATCGTGAACTACGAAAATCTTAATTTTTACGCAAATTTGATGCTCGCAATCTCTAAACAATATTTTGAAAATCTCAAAAAAATTAGGAGACTATTTTTTCACCTACAGAAACAAACTGTTACGATACGGCCGCCGAAAAATAAAAACACGTTTTCTGTGAACTATCTTACATCTACATCCTACATCTATAACAAAAAAAAAGTTGGAAAAAGTAAATACTTTTCGAGAAAAATATCATCAAAAATCTTCCTCTGTCCTGTAAGTGCCATGAATAACGTTTTTTTTTTTTATTGTTTTTTAAAACTCTAATTAACATAAAATATATAAGTAAAACACCAGCAATATGTTACAAGACAAAAGAAGGCTCAAAAGTGAAAAATTACAATTTTATTAATTTTTCAAAACTTAAAAAAAAAATTATTTTGACATGAAATATTTGGAAAACTAATAGATGATTTGCAAGATCATTTTTTTAAATTATTTAAACAATGTGTTTTAAAATGCAAGATACGGAAAAACAAAGAGCGCCATTCGAATCAGCTACATAAATTACATAAAGTCTATGTGTTTCGCCACTTTTTTATGAACTCAATTGGTGATGGAGTATAAATAAACAATCACATTGTATAAAATTTATATTCATACTATACATAACCAATTGGGTGGGAAAAAATGGGCCAATATATGCATTTTATGTAATTTTTTGCACATAATAGAATGGTGCTATTAGTTTTTCTGTTTCTAGAATATTTAAACAAAGTGTTGAATACATTTTTTTTAACTGTTTAAAGATCAATTTTTTCAGCACAATGTACGGAGAAATTTTAGAGAATTTTTAAGCAAATAAACCTTTTTTGAAAAAATTAGCGAGCATTTATAAAAAAATAATGGCATCGCTAAAAAAAAATTGTCAGATAGCCCTGTTTTCTTATTTTCATTAGGTGTTTTTCAATGTTCAATGCTTACCAAGATCTGCATATTTCACTTTGCAGAATGCTCTGCGACCTCCGAAACATAAATCATATCGTGGCAGAGATGGATCATCGTTACCGTGTTCGACTGCCCTATATGCGTCGGTTTTATAAGCGAACGTAACGAATCCATAATTATCTCTGAAAAGATAATACAATACTTTACATCAAGTTTCTTAATTTTACCTTTCTGAACTTAGGCTTCATCAAAAGTCTCGAAATTTGAATTGAAAAAGAATTACAACTCACCCATGTTCCCGAAAATGAACACTTATATCAACAACCGGACCGAAAGCTTCGAATCTTCTTCTCAAATCAGCTTTCGTAATGCCTTCCTCGAGTCTACCAACATAAATAACTCTTCGTTCTTCGACTTGCTTCTGCTTTTCTTTGTCGTACCAACCATCGTAGGGTCTTCTGTATGAACGCGAAGAAGACCTAGAATAAAATCTGGTTTAAAACAAAAGATTTTAGTAATTTCTTCGAAACAAAAGCTGTTAATCATTTCTAAAATATAGGAACAGATCTGTTAAGTCCACTGTAACACTTAAATGGATGGTGAGGATAATCAATCTCCACATTTAAGGCTGTGATTTTCGTCTCTGAATAAAATTGAGTCACTGAGACTCTTAATCCGAAAATTAAAACTGAAAATTCATACATACCCTGATACATACATACAAAATAAACATGAATTCAGAGACAAAAAACGTAGCCCTCATCAGGGACCATTACGAAATTTTTCTTTAGTTTGTCGCCAAAGACTCCGTTTTTTTCAGTCCTGAAAACGGAACGTAACTAGAAATGGCTCTGTTCTTCTCACAAAAACAAAAAAAAATTCTGCAATGATTGTATTGAAATCTAAATCTACTCGTAATCTAATTCCAAAGAGATTTCTAGTTTTGTTTAATTTCCGTAACGATCCCTGGTTTTCAGTAAGGTGAACTCTTGATTGTCTGCTGACTGTAAACATATTGTTTACCTCCTCCAATCTCTGTAGTCATTACTACTCCTCGAGGAGCGACGTCTGTTCCTATTATAACTTGACTTCTGCCCGCGTCTCTCACGGCTTCGACGACCTGACCATCTACTCCTTCCGAAAATTGAGCGAGACGACAACCTATAATCACGCGATACCTCCGAAACTTAAATCCCTTTAAATAAATCCGACGAGATCGAAAACTAATAATCCTATACGAAGAGACTTTTGGTGTCAATTTTTGTCAAAATATTAACAGGCTTCGAAGTGCTCTATCAGGATGTCTACTCAAATCCTGCAAAAAAATTCCTGACAATTCCAGGTTTTTTCCAGGTGTATATACAATGTATTTTTTTTTAGTTTCTATGGATTTAACTAATATGTTTAATTTAGAAAGCTTTGACAGATTATATTATAAGGTATTCCTAATTATATTTGCACCATTGATTAATCAAATAATTAAATAGTAAATAAAAACATACGAGTAATTTCTTGAATTAGTCTCTGAATTCCACGAATTTGAATAATAACTCAAACAACTTTTTATTTTATCTTCTTATACTTAAAATTCAGTGCATATTAAGGTAAAACTAAAGTGAACACTATATTACATTCAATTTAAGCCGCTTCAAATTCCTAACTTTTCAAGTAAAAAAAACTATATATTCAACAACATAGATGAATTTTTAACCAAATAGTTGAATTTTTAACCAAAAAGAATAATTTTATACCAAAAAGACGATTTTTCAACAAAAGACATGAATTTCCAACAAATTAGTTGAATTCTGAACTAAAAAGGATTAGTTTTCAACCAAAAATGCAATATTTAGTTAAATTTTCATCTATAAAAATTAATTTTCCACAAAAAAAAAAAAAAAAAATTTCAACCAAAGTGATGAATTTTAAACTGAAGTGATGAAATCTTCAACTGGAATAGATGAATTTTAAACCAAAAATATGATTATTTAAGAAAAGAGTTTAACTTTTAACTAAATAGTTTTATTTTCAACCAAAAGGGCGAATTTTCAACTAAAAAGATGAATTTTCAATCAAAATGATGAATCTTCAACTGAAGTAGTGTAATTTTCAACCAAAAATATGAATTTTAATCGAAGAAGATTAATTTTTCACCAAAAAGGACTAATTTTCGACTAAATATATGAATTTTTAACCAAACACTTGGATTTTTAAATAAAATATAAAGCTACACTCGAAAAAAATATGAGCATATAGAGCTTTATCAAGAGCACAATTTTTGTGTAGACAATTTTTTTGTCCGATTTCAACTTTGTGAGAAATAAAATATAAATTGCAAATTTCGACGAGCGGAATTTAATGCGTTTTTTAGAATAAACTCGCCGTAATTTTTTTTCGATTGAACGAAATGACTTGAAATTTGAACTCCAAGCGTATTATACTCTGTTTTTTGAAAAGTTTTAGATTTTTTAAGCCAAAAATGAGCGAGCCAGCGTAGGTTGAAGTGAGCGCGCAAAAAACTCGATCGTGAGCGTTTGCGAGAGCAAAAAGAACTTTTGTTTGTGAACTCTTGTTTGTGAACCTTTGTTTGTGTTTTCTGGGCAAAAATAAATTGAAAACCGACTGCAATTGAGGGTCTGGATCGAAAAACTCGTCCAGCGTTCGAGATCGGGTGAAAGTATTGTCCAAACGAGACGGAACTTTTTTCTATTTGCTATTTTTTCAACGGATCATTATTTTTAATAATAAGGATGAAAAACTGAAAAAACGTCCCCAAATTCAACTACTTTTTAAGAAATAAATTATCGTAAGTTGGGCAAATATTATTGAAATTGTTTGAAACTTTGATATACGCACGAAATATACCCTCATGATGCCTAAAGACTGAAGAAAAAAATTGAAAACCGCCTATTTTTTAATAATATTTAATTGCAAATCGAGACAAATCGGTCACCCGTTTTTTTAAGTTGAATTTCCGTCACTTTTAAAAGAATTGGTTTGAAAATTTCCAAAAAGGGCGACACTTTTTGTTGGCGAAACTGAAAAAAAGGGATTACCGATCTAACTCAAATTAAAATGAAATATTATTAAACAATAGGCGATTTTCAGTTTTTTATTCAGTTTGTAGGCATCGCTAAGGTAAATTTCGTGTGTACATCGAAGTTTCAAACCATTCAAATAATATTTGCCCAACTTGCGATGATTCAGTTCTCAAAAAGTAATTGAATTTGGGGACAACATTTTTTTTCAATTTTTCATGCTTTTTATAAAAACACTCATCCGATGGAAAAACAGAAAATAGAAAAAAGTTCCGTCTCGTCATCCTCTACAAGTTTATACCTAAAAAAGATCAATTTTGTGATTTTTAAGATTCTGGTCCCTTGAGTCGATTGGACACAAAAATCCAGGGTATCAAAATTTTGCAAACGGTTGACAACTACATTGTGTAACAAATAAAAACTACCCATTGTGCAACGTTTTGATGAGTTTTTCTAGTCCGTCCGTCCGACTTCATTAAAAATAATGATAAATGGTTCTAAGACTGTCTTGTGTTCACCATTTGCTCACTATTTTATTAAGTATTCAATTTAGTATTCAACTTCAAAAACTTCATCAAATCAAAATACCTACTTTTTGTATGTATTTGGATATATATACTCGTAATATATTTTTGATTGCACAATAAATAAAAAAAAAGTTCGATTTTTTTTAAGTAAAAAAAAGTTGTATTCGCTCAACGTGTATTACACAGGGATTTTTTCATAAAAAACAATAATATTGTGCAGGCTATCTCGAGAATGACATGAAAGGAATGTACGAGTTTTCATCTTTGTTTGACCGCCCGTCCTCGACATGTGTCTGTTCTTTTCGTATTCTCAAACGCTCACACTCCAGACGAAAGAGTTTTTTGCGCGCTCACTTCAACCTACGCTGGCTCGCTCATTTTTCGCTTAAAAAATCTAAAACATTCCAAAAAACTTCTTTCGTCCCTTATGAAGAATTTCTCAGCGGAAAGTTGTTTGAACTTGAAAATTCCCTTGATACTTTTTTCCGCCGAACGTGAAAAAGCATGTTATTAAATAGCTATTGACAAACATCGACATATTGTTAAACAATTAACTTTTTTATGCACGAATCAAATTCCGTAGGCATCGACAGAGTAGAATACGCTTGGGGTTCAAATTTCAAGTCATTTAGTTAAAATGAGAAAAAAAACTTACATCGAATTTATTTTTAAAAACGCATTAAATTCCACTCTTCGAAATTTTCAGTTTATATTTTATTTTTCAGAAAGTTGTAATCCCGCAAAAAAATTGTCTACGCACAAATTGTGCTCTTCATTAAGCTCTATATGCTCATATTTTTCTCGAGTGGTTTTTTTTTCAAATTTGAGTTCAGATACTTTTTCGCATCACTTTATCTCGAATGGGAGGCAAGGAATACAAAGCCGAGCGTCCCGTCGGTTATTACATCCGGGGCCTCAATTTCAAACAAATTTAAGCAGGCTCTCGAAAAAATTCCCTGACATTCCTAGGGTTTTCCAAGTATATAAAAATTCCCTGACAATTCCGGGTTTTCTATGTAAGTAGACATTAGACACCCAGTTATTCTTTATGTGTGAAGATTATTTTTTATCAATCATTTTAAATTATGGATAAAGCCAAGACGAATTCAGAGAACTATGTTTAAATGCACTTATCTCTATTAAATTAAGAGACATTCTCTATTAAAAATTTAACCAAATATACTCCGATTTGCCTCAAATTTATACACTAATGTTTTCACATGATTTAGAAAAAAAATATCAAGGTGTACCGTAATTTTTTTAAAGTTGATGATAAAAAAAGTGTAGGCGAGACCACCCTACAGTAGATAATGAATTTACAGTTGACAATCTTTAATTAAAAGTACAAATACATATACCTAACATAATTAATTCTAATTTTAATATATTAAAACATATTAGTATTTTAAATTAATGATTATCTACTGCAAGCTCATTATCTTTTGTAGAGTGGTCTCCCCTAATTAATTTGGTGTGGATTGATGTACGCTTTCAACTTGCGCGTTAGCAAAATGTGCTTTCAAAAATTCTTATTTCCATATATTTTATATTTTCTGGTCTGTCAATTTTGTTAAATATAGCCTTTTAATTAACGTTCTCTAGACGATAAATTACGTTTAATAGACTCCTGTTTTCAAAAAAAACAAAAAAAATTAATCTGCACGCATCATCATAAATGTAAACAGTTTTTCTAAAATTTATTGTGTTTACATTAATGAGTTCCCAGACCCATCACATTTTTTCCAATGCATATTTATTAGTAGAAAAGCCTAAAATTCCTGATAAAATTGTTTCGTCATTCTTATAAATTGTTTTTTTTAACAGTGCTTCATTAAACGTAAGTTATTGTCTAGAGAATGTTAATTAAAAAGCTGTACAAATTTTAAGACGTTCAAGACCTATAAAACATATAAAAAAATTGACACAGGGGTAAGCATTTTGAGAGGGAGGGGGGTGGGGTCTACGTAGATGCTTATTGTTGCATATTCGTAATGCGAAAATATGCTTACAATGGGTGGGTGGGGGTGGGGTCAAAAATAGGGAAACTTATGCTTACGTAATACTTGAACGGCCCTATACCCGAAAATATAAAAATTATGGAAATAAGAATTTTTAAATCACATTTTGCTAATACGTAAGTTGAAGGTGTTTATCAATTCACGCCAGTTCCAATTTCGATTTCCATCATTTTGTTTTTTCGACCCACCCTTCTCATTTGGAGATTTTTAAAAAAACCCATTTACTGTTCCATTTTTATTTATTTCTTCCTTTGTTTCAGAGTAAACTGAAATATGTGAGTATGATCAATTTCTTATATGTATCACTTCACTGAAAAAAGTAGCCTTGCCTAAAAAAGTAACAAAAAAGTGTGGAACTTCGAAGCCTGCATTAACAAAAATTAACATAAAAGGTCCCTCCGTTTAAAATCTAACGAAATGAAAATAACGTAAAAGATGAGATGAAAAAGTTAGTTTAAAATTGTTAAAAGGGAAAGAGTTCGCGAATTGGTAAATTTAACCAGAATGGACTGACTTACTGGATTTATGATGGCTTTCCAAACTTAACTTTAATAAACGTTACCTACCTTGAGCAACTGGAGAATCTCGAGGATGATCTTGATCTAGACCTAAGCCTTGATCTCGATCGTGATCTGGATCTAGAAGACCTGGAAGACCTTGAACGGGATCGAGAAGATCTCGTTCTAAAACTGGAAGAAGACTTCGTGTACGAGCGCGATGACCAGCTACTACTGGAGCTCACGGAACTACGACGGTGGCTTATTCTTCTGCGACGTTCTGGAGTCCTTCTGCGACTTCGGCTCCTACTCCTGCTTCTACTCCTCGTCCTATTTCTGTTTCTATTCCTAATTCTATTTCTACTTCTACTCCTACTCCTGCTTCGACTTCTGCTTCGTGATCTAGAACGACTTGACTCGGATGAATCTCTTCTTCGCTTGTAATTTCTCCGCCTTCTTTTTTCTGCACTGACTCTGCAATTAATAAATAAAATTTAAGTCGCTTATTAACATTTATTTGATCTAATCAAACCTGACATATTAATTCGAGGAATAAGGGACCGTCCATAAACTTCATTACCAATCCCCCCCCCCCCCCCAAATAAAACGTAGCCGTCAGCTAAACGCGGATTTCATGTTTACTTTCAGTTTTTTCACGTTTCTAGAGAGTACAAAAAAGTTTATTTTCAACAGAGAAAGATGACAATAACAAAATAGTTTAATTTTTGAACAAACAGGTGAATTTTTAACCTACAAAGATGAATTTTCAACCAAGTAGTTGAACTTTCAACTAAAGAAAATAAGTTTTTAACCAAAACAGGCATAGATAATTTTTCAGTTAATTTTCAACAAAAATAAAAAGGAAATTTTAACGAGATTAATTCAACGAAAAAAGACGAGTTTTTAACAAAATAGTTGAATCCTTAACTAAATAGATGAATTTTCAACAAAGAAGATTAATCTTCTACCCAAAAAGACGAATTTTCAACAAAAGAATTAAGTTTTCAAGCGAAAAAGTCGAATTTAAAAAAAAAAGGTTGAAATTTAAAGCGAAAAAGATGAATTTTCAACAAGAAAGGTAACTTTAAACCAAGAAAGATGAATTTTTAACTAAAAGGGATAAATTTTCAACCAAAACAAAAAAAAAAAAAGAATTTTTAACCAGTTTAAATTAACTATAGAAGATTAATTTTCCCAAAATGGCTGCATCCTCGACTAAAAAGATGATTTTTTAACAAACCAAATTAATTTTCTATCCAAAAAGACGAATTTTCAATAAAATACATGAACTTTTAATTGAATAGTTAAATTTTCAGCTTTTAAAGCATACATTTTCAACCAAAAATAGAATAGCTACACTTTCAGATAAAGGATTAATTTATAACAAAAAAGAAAAACGAATTTTCAACAAAATAGGTATACTGTGGACCAAAAATACAATTTTTCAACTAAATAATTGAATTTTGAAGCCAAAAAGACGAATTATCTACAAAATAGTTGAATTTTTAACCCGAAAATATGATTTTTCAACAAAAAATTTAATTTTCGGCCAAATAGTTAATGTTAAATAAATAGTTTTATTTATAACCAAATAGTTGAATTTTCAACTAAAAAAGATGAATTCTCAATGAAATATGTAATAGTTCATATTTCAACAAAAAAAGATTTTAATTTGAAATCCAACACTTCAATTCAACGAAGAAAGACGAATTTGCAACAAAACATATGAGTTGTCAACCAAACAATTACATTTTCAACTAGAAAAGATCAATTTTCAACCAAAAATGGAATAATTACATTTTTAGTTTAACAAATTAATTTTCAACCGACAAAAAAACTAATGTTAAACAAAATAAGTGAATTTTTAACCAAAAAAGATCAATTTTTAACAAAAAATTAAATAGTTAAATTGTGTATGGCCCCTAAGCTGCGAGGACCGAATACATGTTTGAAACAAAACTCACCTGATAAATTCACTCTCTCTAACTTTTGGAGACGAGCTACTTCCAATTATAGACACTTCATTCTCCTCAATAATGATAGGTGAACGATTAACCGGTGTTGAATTTCGGCTCTCAATTGAACGTTTAATCTCAATTGGTCGTTTAGTCGCAATTGGAGATTTTTTCTCAACTGGACGTTTATTTTCAACCATTTTATTCTCAATTTGTTTACTCTCAGCTGGTTGTTTATACTCGGCTGATTGTTTATTCTCAGCTGATTGTTTATTCTCAGCTGGCTGTTTATCCTCGGCTGGCTGTTTATCCTCGGCTGATTGTTTATCCTCGGCTGGCTGTTTATCCTCGGCTGGTTGTTTGCTTTCAACTAGTTGTTTACTCTCATCTGGTTGCTTATACTCAGCTGGCTGTTCATTCTCGGCTAACTCTTTACTCTCAACTTGTCGTTTACTCTCTACTGCTTGTTTATTCTCAATTTGTTTACTCTCAACTGGTTTTCTAGTCTCAACTGGTTGTTTACCCTCAATTGGTTGATCAATCTCAATTGGTTGTTTACTCTTAACTGGTTGTTTACTCTCAATTGGTTGCTGAATCTCAATTGGTTTTTTACTCTCAATTGGTTGTTTATTCTCAACTAATTGTTTACTCTCAACTGATTGTTTACTCTCAACTGATTGTTTACCCTCAATTGGTTGTTTACTCTCAATTGGTGTTTTAGCCTCGACTGGTCGTTTACTCTCAACTGATTGTTTATTCTCAACTAGTTGTTTACTCTCAATTGGTGTTTTAGCCTCGACTAGTCGTTTACTCTCAACTGATTGTTTATTCTCAACTAGTTGTTTACTCTCAACGGGTTTTCTGGTCTCAGCTGGTCGTTTACACTCAACTAGTCGCTTACTCTCAGCTGGTCGTTTACTTTCAACTGATCGTTTACTCTCAACATCTCGTTTGTTCTCGACCGGACATTTCTTGTCTGCAGATCGTTTGTTCTCAATAGTATGCGGCCTGACAACCATTGTTCTTGGGTGTTGCGTGAAAACAGTTTCATTCGTCTGCGCCGCAGCATCACAAACTTGTGGCTTGGTTCGGACTTTATCATCTTCAACATCGAACTTCGGTTTCAAAACTGAGACAATTTCTCTCTCAGACCAGATAATATTTCCCAGATCTCCTTGAATCGGATGAGTGGTTGTGGATACATGGTGTATGTACACTAAAGTCATCGGTTGAATGGGACTATTAGTTCTGCTACTATCACTTCTATTTTGCTCCCTTCTGCTCCTATATTCTGCCAAATTTAACTTCTTTCGTGGGGGTTTCTTCATATCCTCCTGAGTGTCGAACTGCGTATTCTGGATGATGATATTCTGAACCTCGTTATTGGAGCTGTTAGTGGTGGTCACAATACTCTCGTTCGGACTGATCGATATGAGAGGAGGCTGTGTAGCCAGTGGTGGTTTTTTGAGTACAGAAACCATTTTTTGAGTTCCCTCAATTGATTTCGTTTTCGTCAGAACTCCCCCCTTTCGCAGTTGAAGAATACTTGTAGCTAAAGCAGATCGAATCTTCATTTCTGGAGTAGGTTTATTCAAAGATAGAGTCGGGCTTGTTTTCATCACAGGTTTGCTCTCAATTTTCTGCTTAAAGTCTATTTTCTTTAACGGAAATTCCTTCTGTTTAATCTTCTCGGAGGGCAACACTTTCAATTTCGGAGTGCCGGGAGAATTAACGGATATAGGATCTTCGCTCGCATCGCTGAGATCTCCAGACTCTAAACCACTGTCTTTTCTCGAGTTACTATCTGCCCATAGATTGCTACTCAATTTATCGTATTGAGCATGTTTAGGGAACTCTTCTTTCACAACTTTCTTGGCAACTTTATTCTCCCCTGTGGATTTTTTGCTTGTTCTGTTAGTAGATTCCTTCTTATTTTTTGAATTGGGAGAGTTACCGTTACTGCAATAGTCATGGTCCAACTGGACGGAGCCCTCCATCCTTACGTTGTTTGCAACCTAGATAAATAAAAGTACGTGAAAACAAATAAAAAGATTACTTGGCACGTGAAAAAAAAGACATCTGGTCTGTGAATAAGATTCTCATGAATTTACCGAATTACTTCCAGAGATCCAATGTAACACAAGCCCCACTGTTCCTATAATCTTTAAATCTGAGTTAAATCGATTAACATTAACCCGTGCCAAAGAACATTGAATAACCATGGGAAAAAGGCTGATTTTTGTTAATCTAGGATTTAAACGCCACTACATGTTAGAATAATTCCGCGTTTCAGTATCGTGTTCAGAATTCGTATAAGAATAAGAATCAATCATAACTTTTAAAACTGAATGACTTTAGGGCACTCCTATGGGCCCCCAAAGAATACCCCATAATTGACAAATTTGAATTTTACGCAATACAGAAGTTTATCAACGCTTCCTATACTATTTCTTCTTCATAAACCATCGTTGGTTAGTAATTTTAAAAACCCAGTAATCTGTTAACTAACTTTCAACTGTTTAAACATTTGATTTTCAAATGTAGGTCGCAAAATGAATGCATTTAATAGACGCTATACGTTTTTTAACCAATTATTATTATTATTATTATATTATTAAGCCGTTTCCCTTTCGGGGTAGGCGTGAATTGCTCGGTTGGATAGTAGTAATGTGTGGATGGGTATATAGGTA
>JAABKJ010006975.1:0-21394 GCA_011634705.1 Andricus grossulariae
GAACTCGAACTTTTCCTGCAAATTTTTTTAAATCCTGCAAGAGTAAAAAAATTACCTTAAAATCTTTTAGATTTTTTTTTAATTTTGGAAATCTTATTGAATATTCTTTTAAAATCATTTTAAAAAATATTTGCAGTTTTTGTAGTACAGTTAAAATATTTTTAAGAAATCCACACTATTATTTTCAATGCTATGAATTGGAGAATGAATCCAAAAATTTATAAATTTTCAAAATTATATCATTCTAAGCGATTCTATGCTAGGAACATTAATTCATACAATTGATTATAAGAATTAGTTTCAAAATCTTTTTGAAGATTTTCTTAAAAATTTGTTTAACAAAATAATTTTCAACTTTTCCGGAAATCTAATGATAATGTTATTATCTTGGAACTCGAACTTCTCCTGCAAATTTTTTAAAATCCTGCAAGAGTAAAAAAATTACCTTAAAATCATTTAGATTTTTTTTTAATTTTGGAAATCTTATTAAATATTCTTTTAAAATCATTAAAAAATATATTTGCAGTTCTTGTAGTACAGTTAAAATATTTTTAAAAAATCCACACTATTATTTCCAATGCTATGAATTGGAGAATGAATCCAAAAATTTATAAATTTTAAAAATTATATCATTCCAAGCGATTTTATGCTAGGAACATCAATTCATACAATTGATCATAAAAATTAGTTTCGAAATCTTTTCTAAGATTTTCTTAAAAATTTGTTTAAAAAAATAATTTTCAACTTTTTCGGAAATCTAATGATAATTTTATTATCTTGGAACTCGAATTTTTCCTGCAATGTTTTAAAAATCTTGCAAAAGTAAAAAAATTAATTTGAAATCATGCGGATTCTTTTCCGAAAATCTCATTGAATATTCTTATAAAATTAATTTTAAAAAAATTATTTTAAAATTTTCTAGTTAAGTTAAAATATATAAAAAAAGTAGAAATCCACACTATCATTTTCAATGCTATGAATTGGAGAATGAATCCAAAAATTTATGAATTTTCGAAATTTTTAAGCTAGAAACATTAATTTCTACATTAAAATTTGTTTTGAAATCTTTTTAATGATTCTCTTGAAAATTTGTTTCGAAAACATATTTTCCAGGAATTTAGTGATAATTTTATTATCTTCAAATTCCAATTTTTCTTGCAATTTTCTTAAAATCCTGCAAAAGTAAAAAAAATACCTTCAAATCATCCAGATTCTTTTTTGAAAATTTTGGAAATCTTATCTTACCTCATCTTATCTTAATTTGAAAAAAAATTATTTTTAGTTTTTCTAGGAATTTTTAAACAAATTTTTTATTTGTTCGACATCTTTAAAAATCTACATTGTGTTTCAAATGTTTTGTAATTTTTTCACGTTTTAAAATATTTTGAAATCATTTCAAAACTTCTAAATATATTTCAAAATTACTCGATTAGTTTCCAAATTAATAATTTTCCAATTGTCATTCATCATTCGAAATTTCTTTAAAATCTTTTCAAGTATGCTCTTGAAATTAATTTTTCAAAATAAAAAATCATTTTAAATTTGCCCAGCAAACTTAGGCATTTTTTTGTTTACTGAAAATATTTAAAGATCCTTGAAAAGCTTCAAAGCTTTATTGCGAAATCTTCAAAAATCTAAATTTATTTTTTCATTTTTTGAAATATTTTCCAGTATTGAATTTAAAATAACATTAAAAGTAACGTTCAAGACGTTCTATTTCGAATATATTCCAGTTTAAAATTGTTTAGTTTTTAATATTTGCTTCGTAATTGCTCATTTTAAATAAAAAGTGAAATATTGGTAAATATTAAAAATAAATTGTCTCTAATTCAAAAAGTTCAAATTATATTAGTTAAAAATAGAATATTTTAGATTGAAACAATATTTGAATAGGATTTTGGAATTGAAAGTTTTATTCGATTATTTCCAATTGTTTGACTACTGAGGCTTTCAAATTTAAAAAGTTTGGATTTTAACGTGAAAATCTGTATCTTCCTTAATTCCTTAATTTTGAACAGATTCAGAATCATCCTGTAAAATCAATTATTGTTCAATTTTCATTAATCGAACTACAGTTCAATGTGATTTATTATAATAACAAAAGTTTTTGGTAAAAATGTAACCTTTTTTTTATATTACAGTTTCTTGTATATACTTATACAATATTACATATGCTACAAAAATTGTGTTATGAAAAAATTAATGAAGAAAAGTCATTTTTTGGGATTGGCAATGTTCAACTTATTAAAATTAATAGATTTTGTATAAAATGTGAGGAAAATAAATCTTCCATTGCCATTAATAAGGAATAGATGCTTTTTGGTATTTGTTCAAACAATTTTTATAGACAAATTCACAGTTTGGCGACTTTTCAATGAATAGACTCAATTTTTATTAACGGAATCAGCTAGGTATGTCTTTTTGATGACTATTTACTATAATACTTTGCAACGTGACGACAATTATTCATTATTTAAACAATTTCGATGAAAAATTCACAGTTTGGCGATTTTTTAATAAATAGACTCAATTTTTTTACGGAATCAACTAGGGTTGTCTTTCCTATTACTCTTTGCTATGATAATTTGTAAATTGACAACAATTATTCATTATTTCAACAACTTTTATAAATACATACCTAGTTGATTTCGTAAAGAAAAATTGAACCTATTTATTAAAAAGTTGTGAAACTGTGATTTTGTTTATAAATATTGTTTATGCAATTACCAAAAAGCATCTATTCCGTATTTTTTATAATACAATACAAATTTTTTTAAATTATTCAAACCAACTGAAAATTATTTCCATATAGTCGTAACACTGTTTTAATATCTTCTTCGATCAATCTGACTATTGATTGAAAAATCGTCAAACTGTGAATTTGTTCATAAAAATTGGATAAATAATGAATAGTTGTTGTCAATTTGCAAAATATCGTAAAGAGTCTTCGGAAAGACATACCTAGTTGATTCTGCAAACAAAAATTGAGCCTATTAATTGAAAAGTCGCCAAACTGAATTTGGTTGTAAAAATTGTTTAAACAATTACCAAAGAGCGTCTATTCCTAATTTCTTTATAACACAATAGCAATTTTCGTAAATTTTTTTAACCAACTGAAAATTATTCCTTTATAGTTGTAACACTGTTTTAAGATCTTCTTCGATCAATAATGTCTTAAAAGAAATGGCACTTGGGAAAAGTTGAACAAAATGTCAACTTTGTTGAGTGAAATCTTTTCAAATAATTAGAAAATAATCTAATCGCACGAATCTTTTCAAAATTTTGAAATAATATATTTAAATAAAAAACGTTCAAGTTGGATGAATAGTGTAGGCTAAAAATTGATTTGTCCCCGAGTTTAATTTGTTAAAATCAGTATTTCATTGAAATTAGAGTGACATGAGAGTGAAACGGGTGAATGGATGGATCAATTAAATTGGTTTTCGTAATTGCAAAAAATTCTTTTGCTGCATAATGAAGAACATTCGAGGAAAGCACGGATGGTTGAATCGCTATTATCTCCATGTATGCAGACAATTGTTCCCTCATGTAAATTCAAATCGGGCGGTTTTCATAAGTTACCTTAGACTCGTTTGGTTCGATGAACCTTAAGTACATCTAATTTCAGAAGCACTTTGACTTACTTGCTCAGATTCAAGTTTAGTTCGTCCCTGAGTCTCTCCAAATTCCACCTTCACGGTAATAATAAAACTGATGCAAACGCAAAGGGATTCTGAGATAGAAAGCTACTGCTATAGAATGTAAATGGAACTCTTCGTTTATATCATATATTGGGTTATGCAACCCTTATGCCCTAAAGCGTGCAAGAGAAATATTCGTCATAAAAAATATATAGGTTCACTCAAAGATGCACTCGAACATAATAAACCGATAAAGGAAAACAACAAAAATTTGCATTATTGCAATCGTATTGAATTTCCTTCAAGGAAAAGAAACTTTTCGAAAATCGGATCATATATCATCTTGGAGAGGAATTATTTACCTTCTCAGTCGTGACAAAAAATTTTGTTTACATTTTTTTGTAGAGCAAGTGAAGAGAAATGAGGGCAGGGCAAGTAGAATAGGGAAAGTATCATAGTGAAGAGTCGTCGGAAAGACATACCTAGTTGATTCCGTAAACAAAAATTGAGCCCATTCATTGAAAAGTCGCCGAACTGTGAATTTGTTTATAAAAATTGTTTAAACAATCACCAAAAAGCATCTATACCTAATGATGGTAATGGAACATTCATTTCTCTCCCATTTTATACAACATCTATTAATTTCAATCAGCTAAACATTGCCAATCCCAAAAAATGACTTTTCTTCAATAATTTGTTTATAACACAATAACAATTTTTTAAATTATTCCAATCAACTGAAAATTATTCCCATTTAGTTGCGACACTGTTTTAACATCTTCTAAGGAAGTAAGGAATGTAAGGGGAAATAAGGGGAGGGGAAGTAAGAAATGTGAGGGGCGGTCAATTTTCAAAGTATCATAGTGAAGAGTCATCCGAAAGAAATATGTAATTGATTCCGTAAACAAAAAGCGAGCCTCTTTATTAAAAAGTCGCCAAACTGTGCATTTGTTTATGAAAATTGTTCAAAGAATTACAAAAAAGCATATTTTCCTAATTAATGGTAGGGAAGTAGGGAAAATGAGTGGAGAGGAAGTAAGGAACGTGAGGGTAAATAAGGGGAGGGGAAGTAAGAAAGTTTGAGATGGTGGGGTAAGTAGAGGGGACTGAAGGAGAAAGATGGGAGGGGTAGACTAGGGGTGTGCAGTACTAAAGTGAGGGTGAATTAGGATGAGTAGGGCAAAATAAGGGACAGAAGTAAAGAAGTGAGGGCAGAATGATTGAGGGTTGGAGTGGGGAAAGTGAGGGAAGCGTAACTAGGGTAAATTCTGTTTAACTGAAGGAAAGTGAAGGGAACGATTAGAAATGAACGTGATTAGGGGATGGAGAGAGATGTCTAAGAATGGGAAGTAGAGGAAGCGGAGCATCAGCTATGGAAACTAAAAACGGGGAATCAGAGAAGAAAGAAGTTTTCAAAGGTGGGTGCGAAGGGTGGCGTGTAGGGAAGGGAAGTAGGAGAAATTATTATAAATGCGGGTGTTTAGGAGAGAAGAAGTAAGGGCTGAGGAAGAGAAGTAGGGGTAGCAGAGTGTTAGCTGGGGAATCTCGAAGCGGATGAAGGAGATGAGGAACAAGTTACTGAAGAGGTAGTGCGGAGGGTAAAGAGTGGGAAGAAGAGGAAGGTAAAGTGAGTGTAAGTAAGGGGAAATGGAAGAAATGATTAGAAATGATGATGAGGACGGGTGGGGAAGTGAGGGCAGAGGAAGGAAAGTAGGAGAAGCTAAGTGATAGATATGGAGGCGAGGAGCGAGGAAAGTAGAGGAGGAAGAATTTGCTGAAGTTGGGTTGCGAAGGGTGAAGTGAGGGGAGGGGAATTAAGTGAAGTGAGTGTAAGTGACGGGAGTAGAGTAACTTATTAGGAATGAGGGAAAATAGGGAAGGGATGTAGGGGAAGCTTGGAGCGGAGGAAGTAGAGGAGGAAAAAGTTGCTGAAGTTGTGATACGAAGGGTACAGTGAGCAAAGGGGAATGTTTAATTTTTTTACTTAGATGTCGATTCGCATTTTCGGAAATTGACCCAGAAACTAAAAAAGTTGAATTATTTTTCGTCCCAATTTTCTTCACAGATGAATCGGTATATTTTCTTGAGATTGATTTAAATTTGGTACGCTTTTTTCCTTTTTTAGATTTGAAATAAATTAACTTTTCGTAAAATTTGAAACCCCGTGAAAAAGAAGAAAATATATCAAAGCTGACAAAATGTAATAAGCTATCAAGTGAACTTTCTAGTTCCATATGTAGATTATGAAACCTGTCAGAATCAGATGCGGATCTTAGATATTTCTTTCGGATCAAAAATATTATAAAAATTAATGTTTTCTTCTTCACTGAGAAATCTTTGAAGACATCTCATATGTCAAATTCTGCCTTTAGATGATTCAAAACTTAATTTTTATCCCTTCCCGTAAGATTTTGTTTTTAATTCTGTAACTTTTTAGGGAACGTCCGATAATTACGTAAGGGTGATTTTTGAAATTGTATACCCCCTTCCCCTGTGATAAGCATTCAGAAGATTATTCTGACCCCATCTGACTTCTTAAGTAAAATTTTGTATTTTTTACTTTTGAAGAGTTTTCAAAAGATTTAGAAGATTTTTCGAGATTTAAAAGGATTTGAACAGATTTTAAGGAATTAGGGATTTGCCAGTGCTTTACCTTAATCTTCCCCCACCCACAGTTTACAATCTACTACGTTTCTTCCCTTTCTTCCCTCCTATCAACTTTTCCCAACCCATTATTACCCTCTTCCTCACCTCCCGTCCCTTTATTATTATTATTATTTTATTATTATTATTATTAGTTATTATTATTCATTATTACTTTCCAACCCTCCTCTGCTTTACGTCCCCTTACTCTCTCTCTTTCCTTCGATCGCTCCCCTCCCATAATATACTTCTCCTTACCACCTGTCGCACCTCTCCCCCTTCCCATATACCGTTAAATCACTATGTACCCCTTCCTCTGCGCTTATTCTTCTACGTCCCACCTATTTCCCTCTTCTCTACTTCATGTTATATCAATCCTCCCTTCACAGCTTCTCTTCCTTGAATCACAATTTTTCCTTCCCCTACTTCCCCTACAAAATCTTATCCCTCCTCATCTCACTATTCCCTCCTTCATAACAGAATTCTATCCTATCGCCCCCACCGCAACTTACCATTCCCTCACTTCACCCTTTGTCTCCCTTACATCCCATAGATCCTCTACTTTACCTTCCCATCCCCCTACAGTGATCCACTTTCCAGATTCTTACCCCAACGTCCCCTCCCACAGCTTTAAATCCACTACGTTTCTTACGTTACTTCCCTCCAATCACTTCTTCCCAACCAATTATTACCCTCTTCCCCACCTTCCGTTCCTTCACACCCCATTATTACTTCCCAACCCTTCTCTGCTTTACATCCACTCACTTTTAGTCAGCTTCCATCGCTCCCTCCCCTGATATACTTCTCCTTTTGATCTTTCTCCCTCCCCACCTACCCTTTTATCGCTATGAACCCCCTCTTTTACGTTATTTCTTCTACTTTCCAACCATGACCCCCTCTTTTACTTCATTTGATATCAATCCTTCCTACACACCTTTCCTACCTTCAATCCCAATTTTCCCTTCCCCTACTCCCCCTCCTTTTACTTCCTGCCTCCTCTCACATTATCTTTTCCCTCACTTCCCCACTCCACTCCTTTCAATCCGGGAAATTTAACAAATAATGGTGTAATGTGTACAATAGTATGAAAAGGAATTTCGAAATCCAAAACAGATTTCAATTCGCATATTCCAGTAAAATAATTAAAAAGAGAAAACTTATGTGAGAGATGCTTTGTACTCTTCCCTCCTCTCTGAGTAAGGATTCGTGAGATTTTGCGGATCTTTCTCAAAAAAGCCCAACGTACATAATGCTCCCCATATTATTTTCTAATTAATTTGTTATAACAAGTGCATAACTTAAAATTGTTCAATTAATTGTTCACTGTTGAGTTAATGTATAGAATTCATGAAAATAAAAGAAGAATTTAACGATTAAATTTGGAGAACCACAACAAAATGCTCCTATGGCAATTCCTCAAAACAGGAAAAAAATGGTTTCTTTGGACAAAACTAAAAAAGAGGAAAGAAAAATTAGAAGGCAACCAACCAAAACCCCTCCCTTCTCTTTTTTATTTTTATTATCATAAAATCACAATATAACAGTATTTATAATATTGACCAACGTTTCGTTGCTCATACAGCACTCTTATAGTATCAATCGTACTAAAATAACTTTTGCTTAATTTATACAAATCATTTTTCAAATTGGGAGACAACTTATTCTGCTTTTCAATATAAATCATTTCCATGAATTCTCTCTTTTTCTCATAACTTTCACTATGTAAGATTTCAAAGTTATCCCAGTCAAGCTCATTGTCAACATCAACAAAACCTCTCGTATGTCTAGCTAGAACACTCTTGTAAACAATACAACCTTTTTCAAATTTATCTGAAGGATCTTTACAAAAAGTTATTATTGAATGCATTTCAAATGTTATACGCAAAATAGTATGAATATCAAATTTTTTAAACATAAATTCAATAGTTTTCGAAATTTGACCAAAAAAGGAAAGAACAAATTTATTAAAAGTACTATTTCTCTCAATTCCTTCTGATTATCTGTAGACAAAATTTTAATTTGTTTTTGATTTGTTGAATTCTAGTTGTGATATGTTGCTCAATCAACTTTTTTGGGTGATGATATTGAAAAAGGATATTCCTAACAATATTTGAATTATCTTTGTGAAATGAAATGTGGGACAAACCTAGAGCTCTGTCAACTAAGTTTTTGATTACCGCAATTTGCTTTGAAAAGGATGAGTCGAAAAGAAATTCAAAAGTCTACCTGAATATGTACTTTTCCTATACCAATTGGTAATCATATTACCATCCTGACCTTTAATCACTTCTATGTCCAAAAAAGTGATTTCAAATTGAAGTTATGGATGGAAACCATTAAAAGCATCAATAACTGCCAGCAACTTGGCTAGAGGAACACATAATAAGGTGTCATCAACATACTGAAAGTAAGAGGACAAAATAAAATCTAGCTTCTTGAAAGCAAAGATCTTCAAATCTTCCATAACTATTTCTGCTAAAATCGGAAGAATGACTGAACCTATGGGAGTACCAAACTTTTGCCTATAAAAAGAACCATTGTATTTAAAATAAGTTGAGTTCATAATAAAAGCTATCCCTTGAATAAAATCTTTTACCGAAAACGTGTTTTTATATTGTCGCATCTATTTAAAATTGCCTGTTTAAACCAAGAAAATCATTACATTGCCCAGCTATTTTTAATATTGTAGTTTGAAGTTGTAATGGAGACTTTGAGTATCAAATTAATGTTTTGTTCTAAAAATTTCGTGGGAGTGTTAATAGTTGAAATAACCGTTCTCAAAGTATATCCTTTCTCATAAATCTTTCTCAAACCATGATATCTTGCGAGAACTGTGTCTTCGGTATCCCTAATATAATCTGATTTCTACATACAAATTATATCAGGGTTGCTTTCAAAGAAACTTTTTGTTATCATGAAACCTTCAGAAACTTTACGATCAATGCTACTAATGTGCAAACAATTCTTATCAACAAAACTCTTTGACAAGTGTAAAACCGTGTTTCGGATATCCTGCTGATCTAATAATGGAATTTTGTGTATACTCGATTCAAAAAAATTAAAGTTTTGGATGAACCCCATCGAAAGCATCAATAACTGCCTGCAACGTTGCTAGAGGAATACACAATAAGGTGTCATCAACATATCAGTAGGCAATAAGTTTCATGAAGGGATAAATTTCTTAAATTAATTTAGGAAACGGTTGCTGAGAAAATCGAGGCTGATCGATTGCCGTGATTGAAAGTGTCTGCTTTTAAATTTCAATACACCTAGGCCAGGCGGTAGGAGTCAACAAATCTTCGCTCAGTCTTTTTCATTTGCCTCGATCTTTTTCTCTCGCCCACCCCCAGCCAGGCGTGTCGCCCTTCCAAGACGAAATCGAGATGAAACGATGAGTCTCTGCAACTCCAGCATACGGATTTGCCCCAGTGCCCATGCGTCAGGTTTTGTCGATTCTGCGCATTTACACGAAAACGGGGTGCGACCGGCTTGGTCTTCGCATTCAGCACAGTGTGCTTCCCTTCCCAAGACCAAATCGCGATCCTCGCAAAAGTCGTGAATACCTTCGTGATATTTTATTCAGCGAAAAATCCCAAGAGAAAATTCCCACCCAAAATTGACATACCGAGTGACAAGACTTTTTGAACATCGCTTTAAATTTCTTTCTCAGTGACAAGACCTCTAAGTAAATTCATGTAGGTGTTATCAACAATTTTATATATAACGTGGACAATATAAAAAGTTATAATAAAGCATAATCGACCTAATTGAAAATAGTTGACAGAAGATAGTATCTAAGATCGTGGAAGAAAGATAACTGGAAACAGAAATATAATCGGATTATAAATTAATATAAGTATAAGTAAGAACTCAAAATATCTCGTGAGGATTATAAGTACGGTGTTCATTTCATCAGGATATAGTGGAATCAACGACAGGACTCGTTATCAGCAAGATGGAAATTTAATGGCTTATAATCAAAAGTTATAGCTCTATCGAAAGTGCATCAGCATTCATAATACCGATTATCAAATCGATTTCGGATGTACGGTTCTGAGAGGAAAGAGGGTTCAAACGATCTCTTAATTGATGACTCTCTCTGATTAATTCCTGTGTGCCAGTTAATCAGCCGAATAGAGTTCACCAGTTCCTCTTTTTCCAAGTTGCTTTTTCTCAATTACAAAAACTACTCGAGTTTTACCGGCAGACTGGATTGCGTGCGAAGGAGAAAAGGAGTTAATTTAAAAGAAGATACCAGAAAACTGATGCATCCTCTCGCACCCTTGTGAGAAGTTTGAGGGTGCAGCTGCAAGAGAGGAAAGCAGAAGCATTCAGTGTCGCGTGAGTACCAAGTTTTTGAATATTTCCAACTTTCTCTGCGAAACACATTGCATGTACGGGTTTTTACATCTTGTCTGGAACGACAGGTGTCAGGTGGTGATACGGCTTTTCATAGTTCTCCCAATTTCTCCAGCGAATCTCTAGTTTGAAAAGTTTTTGAGGGTGGAGAGAAGTTTGATACAAAAATCTGGGTGAGTGATATTTTCTTAGGATGTGGGATGGGGGTATGAATCAACCCAGGTGTATGAATGGATTTGTTTACTTCCATAATGTTGAAAGTTTTCCTTGATAATATATCAACTGCTTCCATAACTCGAATATTCAATGTGTTTTCGAGTTGTAAGATCTTTGACAACGTCTTTCAGGTTGTGATTAATTTGAGAACTTAGACTTACATTCTCGCGTGTGATGTACAATTGATATAATTTTGATTGAATTGTTTTGCAATTTAACGTTATAACTTATCCTAGGTTAATCACTCTCTCGCCGAAAACACCTATGTCTAAAAACATCTGAATTTAGGTGGAAATTCAAAAAACCCTATTCTTCCGATAACAATCTTTTTCATGATTTCATTCATCGAAACGATTGAATCTTGAATAGATTGAATCCCGCCAAGTTGTTATAATTGAAGCCTAAAAGCTAAACGATGCTAAGTCTACTTTTTGAGGAAATTGATCTTTTTTCAAAAACCCTACCTTCTCGCTTTTTTACACATATTCTAGTGGAAAAATTAGGGTTTAAAAAATGTTTAATCTGAAATTTAGTATTCAAATCAGAGGTGTACTGTAGTCTTTTCGAATTTTCTATGCAAATTTGTACACGCTCGCAAGATTGGATTTGTTGAAATAGATAAAATCTAATTGTACAGCTGTACAAATGGCAATGTTCTAAGGAAATCAAGCTTTTTCAATGCACGGTTACGTTTTTCTATTTCGACAAATCCAATCTCCCAAAGTTGTCTTTTGTATTTAAAAATCGAAAAAAACGACTGCACACCTCTAAATTTTTAATGTATTTAAATATTTTACAAATTCTATGAATTCAAACTGAATGAATGAATTGTACTAAAATATAAAAATTTGTAACAATTCGAGGATCATTATAGTGTTTCGATAAGTATTTGACAATTGAAGGTATTATCGTCAAAATTAAAACATGACTAATACTAGAAATTAGCACCATTGATCACTCCTCGGTTCAATTTAAAAATTTTGTTTTCAAATAATTATTTTGATTTTTATTCTCAAACTTAAATTGTGAAACAACATTTAAGAGAATTACTTTCTCATACTTGCTTAAATTATTGTAAACTATTATTTTTTTTATTTAACTGGACCTTTCATTCAACAACAATAGATATTTCTGGTGAAAATTCACTACTTTTTGCAAATAAAAATGTATATAAGTCTTGTAAATTAATATATAATGAAAAAATCACGATTTTATGAATTCTTAAAAATAGCACTACAAGATAGAATTACAAACATACAGTTGAAATAAAAACAAATTTTTTGTTTGTTTGTTTTCTTGTATATTATACGTGATCTAAAAAATTATCATTCTTTCAATGGCATTATTTTTTAGTAATGAAATACATTAGAGATTGTATTTGATAGATTCCTAAAATATTATGATTTTTCACTCAGAAATTCGAATTAAATTTTTTTTCAAATTTAAAATCAGATATTCTTAACATTCTTTCAAGCGTAGTTAAAAACATTAAAATTCTTCGGGATATAAGAAGATCTACCAGAGAATTTCTCATTCTTTTTGAATTTAATGATAATAAAGCATTTTTAAATGAACTTCCTGATATATTTACCAGCAAATTTTCAAACCTAAAACTGACAAAGCAATAAAAAAACAACAAATTTTCAAATAAACCAATTTTTTCAAATGATACGTTTTTCTTTGAAATTATTATTCTATTGAATTTTTTACTATTATCTTTTTTACTGCATTAGTTCGACTTAGTTTAGCCTTTAGAGTTTTCATTTAGAAAACATTGCTGGTTTTTATAATAATCGAATTGGAATTTGTTTAGTTTTATATTAATCAAATTTTAATTCTAAATTATTATCTTTATTTGAATCCTGAATTATTCACTTTTGAAATGCTTTTTTCAAATACTGTGAATTTTCAAGTTTCCAGTTGAAAATTTTCCATTTTTATTACAATTCTACAATTATGAATCCCATTAAATTTTTTTTAACATTTAGAACTATATATTCTTTATACCTACTTTTGAATTCTCTTAAAATTAAAATTCTTCCGGCTATACGAAGATCTACGAGATAAATTCTTGCTCATTGCAATTTTAATGATAGTGCAGCGTTCTAAAATTAACTTTGTGATATATTTTCTTCTTTTAGCCGAATTTGCCTTTGCATTTTTAAACTGAAAGCTAACCAGGAAGTAAAAAACAGTGCATTTGCAAAATAAGAATTTTTTTTCTTCAAATTTATCATTTTTATTTGTTTAAATTTTGAATGCACCAATTTTCAAATTTGTAACGTTCTTATAATGATTGAATAGGATTTTTTTAAATTTTTAGTGCTCAATTCCCTACGATCTGAAGTAGAAATTACTGAAATTTAGAAAATTTTAATTTCAAATAATTTTTATTCAAATTTAGAATTGTTGACTCTTAAAGGCTTTTATAAATACTTTGAAATTCAAAGTTTGGTATATCATAATTTCATAATTAGAGAACAATAATGATTTCTATAATTTTTTAATAGGAATTTGTTTCATTTTTAATAATTCAAATTTTGTAGATTGTTAAAGTTTCAATACAACAGTTTGAATTATTAATAAAATTTTTTCATTTTTCAAATACTTCAAATTAAAATCCGTACTAATTTAATTACTCAGCTCAATATTTATGAATTTGTTAAATTTTGAAATTTATCGACACTCAAATTTTCACGATTTTTATAGTATTTGAATAGAAAGTTTTTTATTCTTATTGCTGAATTCTCTACGATCTAAATAAAAAATTTCTGATAATTTGAAAATTTCAAATGATTATTATTATTATTTAAATTTAGAATTGTTTGCTTTCACGCGCTTTTTAAAAATATTTTGAACATTAAATTTTTCAATTTTAATTATTTGAATTTTCATAAGCTGAACTACATTCTACAAGTTATAAGTTTGATTTATCATAATTTCAAAATTTCATAATTAGAAAATATAATTGATTTTAATAATTATTTATAGGATTTTGTTTCATTTTTAATGATTTAGATTTTGTAGATTCTAAAAGTTTCAACACAACAGTTTGAATTATTCTATAATCATATTTAAATTTGGAAGCTAAATTAAAATTTTCTCATTTTTAAATACTTCAAATTAGAATCCGCACAAATTTAATTGATTAGTTTGATATTTTCAAATTGTTTAAACATTTAATACATTGACTCTCAAATTGTTACAATTCTTATAATGATTAAATAGGATTTTTTTAAATTCTCATTGCTCAATTTCCTACTATCTAAAGTAAAAATTTCTGACATTTTGAAAATTTCAAATGATTATTGTTATTATTTGAATTCAGAATTTTTTACTTTCACACGCTTTTTCTAAATATTTTAAACTTTAAAGTTTTTAATCTAAATTATTTCAATTTTGCTAAGCTGATGTAAATTTTACAATTTAGAAGTTTGATTAATCATAATTTCAAAATTTCATAATCAGAAAACATTAATTATTTGTATAATTATTCAAAAGGAATTTGTTTTATTTTCAATCATTCAAATTTGGTACATTGTTGAAGTTTCGACACAACAGTTTGAATTATTACATTATTATATTTATTAAAAACTAAATTAAAATTGTTTCGTTTTGAACTACTTCAAATTAGAATCCGTACAGATTTAACTAATCATTTTCATATTTTCAAATGTTTTGAATTTTCAATTTACAGACTCAAATTTTCACGATTCTCATAATTAAATAAGCATTTTGAACCTTTAAATTTCAACTAATTATTATTATTCAAATTCAGAATTATTCACTTTCGAACACTTTTGTCAATTTATTTAAATTTTTAAGTTTCTAGTTTAAAATGTATTTAAAGTTTGAAATAGTTGAAAAATTATCCTGATTGGACCTTCATATATAATTACCTGAAATAAAAATTAGATAGGTGGTTGTCACTTTTCCATATAATATTCCCACATTCATACATTATTCTCCCTTGGGGTTAAATTGACTATTTTGATGCAAGAGTATATTATGTAATGAGTGATATGCAACGATTTATTGACATTAAATAATTAAATTAAAATTAAATTACCTCATATAATTTGCGAATAATTATGTATATATATATATATAAAATTTTAAACCAATTATCATTTTTTAACGATATTCGAAAATACATGTCTATGCATCGTTGCATATATCGAGGTATGTTGACTTGCTAGCAATATAGGGTAATTTCGTTAGCACTCTACTCTCAAAATCGATTACTTCGCGTAATAAATTTTATGTTAATGGATAATATAATTTTTTTACAGCTCCATACCAATCCGAACTAAAATCTTTTATCGATATTGATAGAGGAAAATTTACTTCACTTTACATGATCTTTCTCTAAAAAATAGGTAAACCCAAAAATACGAATTTTCAATAAAAGAATTTTATTTTCAACCGAGAAAGATTTTTCAATCAATATAAAAATAACATCTTATATCAAATGTTGAGTTATCAAGTCATGAAGACGAATTTTGTAAAAAAATGTAATTCTTGACTAAAAGACGATTTTTTATTTAAATAAGTGAATTTTAAGCTGAAAAGGAAAAATTTTCTAACAAAAATGGAATTGCTGCATTTTTAGTGAAGGCAATTAATTTTTAACAAACAAAAAATTAATTTTCAACAAAAATTTTTTAATTTCTAATAAAAAAACTGAATTCTTAACTAAAGTGATGCATCTTCAATCGAAAAATAAATTTTAAATCAAATAGATGGATTTTCCACTAAAGAAGATAAATTTCCAATAAAAATAGAATAGTTTAATTTTAAGTTAGAAAAATAATTTTTTCACCAGATAAAATAAATTTTTAAGGAAATAGTTAAATTTTTAACCAAGCATATCCATTTTCAACCAAAAAGATTAAATTTCTATAAAAAAAAATTTTCGACAAAAAATGGAATACTTAAATTCTTGGTTAAAAACAATAATTTTTAATAATAAAACTTATTTTCCAGATCAATGAAATTTCAGGCAAAAACCTTAATTCTCTACCAAAAAAGAATGATTTTTAACAAAAGAAATAAATTTTCAACAAAATAGATGAATTTTCAACTAAATATTTTGATTTTTCATGAATTTTCAACCTATTAGTTGAATTTTCAACCAAAACCGTTAATTTTCAACCAAAAAAGAATGATTTTTAACAAAGTACATGAATTTTCAACCAAGTATTTTTATTTTTTGAGGACTTTTCTACCTAATAGTAATAATTTCGTGAAAATAATAATTTTGTAAAATAGATGAATCTTCAACTAAAAAACATAGATTTTCAACAAAAAATAATTTTCTACGAAAAAAGAATAATTTTCAACGAAATACATGAATTTTTCAACAAATATTTTGATTCCTAATAGAACTTTTAACCTAATAGTTGAAATTTCAACAAAAAAGGTTAATTTTCTACCAAAAAATAATAACTTTCAACAAAATACACGAATTTTCAACCAAATATTTTCATTTTTAATTAAATTTTGAACCTAATAGTTGAAATTTCAAACAAAAAGGTCAACTTTCTACAAAAAAAAAATAATTTTCAACAAAATAAATTAATTTTAAACCAAATATTTTAACTTTTCATGGAATTTTCAATTTAATAGTTCAGTTTTTGACCAAAAAGGTTAATTTTTCACCAGAAAAGAATAAATTTTAACAAAATACATGAATTTGCAAATTAATATCTCAATTTTTCGTGGAATTTGCAACCTAATAATTGAATTTTTAACCAAAAAAGTTAATTTCATACCAAAAAAGACAGTTTTTCAACGAATAAAATAAATTTTCAACGAAAATTGAATTTTCAACACAATCATATGATTTTTCAACCAAAAAGTTTAATTTTACACCAAATAGTTTAATTTTCAACTGAAAAAGATAAATTTTTGATTCAATAGTTAAGTTTTTCACCCAAAAATATAAATTTTAAACCAAAACTGGAATAGTTTAATTGTCAGTTTGAAAAATTTATTTTCAACCAAACATGAAACGAATTTTGATCAAAATAGTTAAACTTTCAACCAAAGAGAGTCAACTGAAAAAATTAATTTTAAACAAAGTAGTTAAATTTTTTATCAGACAATATGACTTTTCAACAATACAATTGCACTTTTAACAAAACAACTGAATTTTCAACAAAATAATAGAATTTGTAACCAAATGAGATTAATTTCGAATTTATTATTTTTGATTGAATATAGGTATGAAATTAAACTCATTTGTTAAAAATGAATTTAGCTAAAGATTAATTTTTTTGAACTATTCCACTTGAATGTTCTATGAATTTAGTTAAAAATTCATCTCTTTCATCGAATATGAATTTTTTAAACTAAAAATTTAACTATTTTATTTTTGGTTGAAAAAATTATCCTTTTTAGATGAAAATTCGTCTTTTTTGATAGAAATTTTATCTTCTCCGATAAAAATTAATATTTTGGGTTGAAAATTCAACTATTCCAGTTCAATATTCATCATTTTAGGTAAAAATGTATTTTTTTGGTCGAAATTTCTCTTTTGTTACACATTTATCGTTATGGTTTCAAATTCATCTATTCCAGTTGAAGATTCATGATTTTAGTTGAAAATTCGTGACTTTGGATGAAATTTTTTTTTATGGAAAATTAATTTTTTTACCTAAAAATTTAACTATTCCATTTTTGGAAAATGTAATTAATTGGTTGAAAGTTTAACTCTTTCGTTGTAAATTATTATTATTTCAGTTGAAGTATCATTCTTTTAATTGAAAATTCATCTCTTTGGTTGAAAAATGAGTTATTTTGTAGAAAAATATTTTTTAACTTAAACATTTATTTCTTTGATTGAACATTATTTTTGTTTTACTGAAAATTTAATCATTTATCTTTCAATTGACTATCCATATTTTTTAGTTGAAAATGTAACTACTTGGTTGAAAATTTGTATTTTTCAGTTGAAAATTCAACTATTTCGTTTAAAATTCATTTATTTTGTTGGAAAATTGTCTTTTTTTGGTAAAAAAATAATTTTCTTGTTTGAAAATTCATCTTTTTGGTTAAAAATTGATCACTTTATTGGTAAATGTAACTATTTTTTTTATCATTAATTTTTTTATGGAAAATTATTTTTTCTATCTCAAAATGTTACGATTCGAATTGAATATTTCATAACTTTAGTTTAAAATTCAATAAAAATTACACTACATCATTTTTGGTTAAAGATTTATGTATTTTGTTGAAAATTCATCTTTTTGGTAGAAAATTCAACTATTTCAGTTGAATATTCATCATTTCAGTTGACAATTCGTGACTTTGATTGCAATTTTTTTTATGGAAAATTAATTTTTTTACCTAGAAATTATTATTCCATTTTTGGAAAATGTAATTACTTGATTGAAAGTTAAACTCTTATATAAAAAATTATTTTCTTTCAGTTGAAGTATCATCATTTTACTTAAAAACTCATCTATTTCGTTAAATATTGATTTTTTAACAAAAAATTTAACTATTCAATTTTTTGTTGAAAAATTATCTTTTTTGATCGAAACTTTGTCTTTTTTGGTAGAAATTGATCTTCTTGGTTGAAAATTCATCTTTCTGGTAGAAAATTCAAATAATCTATTTCAAAATTCATCATTTTAGTTGAGATTGATCTTTTTAGTCTAAAATTGAACTTTTCCATTTGAAAATTCATCATTTTAATTTAAAATTCACCATTCATTTCTTTGATTAGACGTTATCTTTTTTCAACTGAAAATTTCATTATTTATTTTTTGGTAGACAATTTATTTTTTTTAGTTCGAAATTCATGTATTTTGTTGAAAATTCATGATCTCCAATGAAAATAATTCTTCTTGATTCAAAATAAGATTTTTGGTTGAAAACTTATCTATTCCAATTAAAAATTCATCATTTTAGTTGGAAATTTCCACTTTGGTTGAAATTTTTGTTCTTGAGGAAAACTGTTTTTTTTTTTAGCTAAAAATTAAACTATTCAATTTTTTGTTGAAACCTAATTTTTTGGTGTTCAAAATTTAACTATTTGGTTGAAAATTGATCTTTTTCAGTTAAAAATTCAACTATTTGGTACTACGAAAAATTAGACCTGGGAAAAAACTTGAGATAAGTGGAAAAAACTGGAATTGTCAGACATCCTGAATGCTCTAGCGTACCGAAAGATGCAAAGGTGTAATATTGTTTACAAGTTAAAAAAGTGAAATTATTAAATAATATCAGAAAAAGTGAGGATCATTCTTTGATGAAAATGGATGAAATAGAAGAAATCTTTTAAGTTCTAAATGTTACCTAAGATTGTAACGTTATTTTCACTTATATTTAAACTATTTAAACAATTAATATTAATGACTCAAAATTTAACTGTTCAATTTTTCGTTGAAAATTATTCTTTTTAGATAAAAATTAATCATTTTCGTTAAAAATTAATCATTTTGGTTGAAAATTCAATCATTTTAATTAAAGATTCATCATTTAAGTTAAACATTTATCTTTTTGGTTTAAAATTCAACTACTCTAGTTCAAGATTCATCAGTTTAATTAGAAATTCATAACATTGTTGGAAAATGTAACCGTTTTTTTTTTAATTAATTTTTTTATGGAAAATCATTTTCTTTATCTCAAAATATTACTATTCGAATTGAATATTTCATAACTTTAGTTGAAAATTCATCTTTTTGGTTGAAAATTCAACTATTAAATCAAATATACTTTTGTCGAAAATTAATCGTTATAGTGTGAAATTCATCTAATTCAGTTGAAGATTCATGCTTTTAGTTGAAAATTCGTGACTTTGGATAAAATTTTTTTTTATGAAAAATTAATTTTTTTACCTAAAAATTTAACTATTCCATTTTTGGAAAATGTAATTACTTGGTTAAAAGTTGAACTCTTTTGTTGAAAGTATTTTTTTTAGTTTAAGCGTCATAATTTTGATTTAAAATTTATCTCTTTGGTTAAAAAATGAGTTATTTTGTTGAAAATTCTTTTTTTCTGTGGCTGAAAATTAATTGTTTTTAAACTGAAAATTTAACTATTTCAGTTGGATATTCCATCATTTTAGTTATAAGTTCATCTCTTCCAATAAATATTTCTTTTTTATCTCAAAATTTAACTATTCAAATCCTGGTTGAAAAATCATCCTTTTTAGATAAAAATCCGTCTTTTTTGGCAGAAAAATCATATTCTTCCTTGAAAATTCATCTTTTTGGTAGAAAATTCAATCAACGCATTTCAAGATTAATAATTTTAGTTGAGAATAATCTTCTTAGTTTGAAATTCAACTATTCCATTTCAAGATTCATCATTTTAATTTAAAATGCATTATTTTAGTTAAATAATAATTTCATTGAATAAACATTATTTTTTTTAACTGAAAATTTAAATATTCATTTTTTGGTTTTTCAGTTGAAAGTTCATCTTTTTGGTTCAAAATTTGACTATTCCAGTTGAGGATTCATCGTTTTAGTTGAAAATTTATCAGTTTGGTTGAAATTTAATTTGTTTAAATGTAAATTTAACTATTCCATTTCGTGTTGAAAATTGTTTTTTTTTCAGTTAAAAATGTCAACTACTTGGTTGAAAATTTGTCTTTTTCAGTTGAAAATTCATCACTTTGGTTGACATTTTTTTTAGCCAACTTAGTTTTTTTAGCTAAAAGTTAAAATATTGCATTTATTGTTGAAAACTGATATTTTCAGTTCAAAATTCAATTATTTGGTTGAAAAATGATCTTTTTTAGTTGAAAATTCAACTATTTAGTACTACGAAAAATTATATCTAGGAAAAAACATAAGATAAGTAGAAAAATCCTGGAATTGCCAGACCATTTTTTTCAGCATTTGCCTGGACATCCTGAATATTCTAGTGTACTGGAAGATACAAGGGTTTAATATTGTTTACAAGTGAAAAAGTGAAATTGGTTAAATATTATCAGAAAAAGTGAGGATTATTCTTTGATGAAAATGGACGAAATTCGCGGTCATGATTAAAAAAACTAATGAATATGTATTGTCAAAGGTTTGTTTGGATAATCTCGATAGAGGCTGACAAATATGATATCAAAAATGAATAATGT
The DNA here is from genome assembly GCA_011634705.1 of Andricus grossulariae. Classification (NCBI taxonomy): domain Eukaryota; kingdom Metazoa; phylum Arthropoda; class Insecta; order Hymenoptera; family Cynipidae; genus Andricus; species Andricus grossulariae. The sequence goes on from JAABKJ010006975.1 coordinate 20,950, forward strand.
CTCTCATCTAAATTACCTCGCGAGCATATTCCTTTCAGCGCGCTAAAAACGAAGCCGTAAATGAAAGCCCCGCTTTCGATACTGCTGATTAAACCATAAAATTTTATATATATATATAAAATTCATTGTTACTCAATGCCCGTTAATAACGTAACGGGCAATACAATGAGTCCATAACACCTAGCCGCGAATAATACGGTTTAAAAAATACAAACTTCGTGCGGTGGATCATAAATTATTTTATATTTTACTACTATATCGTATAATCTCAAGAAGCGTGCGCTTATGGAAAAACTTTCATGCATGCTAATGGGTCAATCGCGATTATTGTTTCTATTTCTGATCAATAACAATTGATTTATTTATCATATACTATCATATATTATATATTATATATTATGATATGATAACATGATATATATATATATATATATATATATAATAA
>JAABKJ010006976.1:0-21393 GCA_011634705.1 Andricus grossulariae
ATCACTACTTTCCAACCGAGCAATTCACGCCTACCCCGAAAGGGAAACGGCTTAATGATATAATAATAATAATAACTGGTATTTACAGTCTTATGCTCAAAATTAATGATAACTGTAGATATGAAATTGAAATCTATGATTAAGATACTATAAAACCATAAAATGCTTTTTTATATTTTGAAAGATGTCTTTTTAAATTAATTGCATTATTTCCCTTTTCTCTTTATGTACAACATCTCCATGAATTTCCTATATTTCTAAGGTTTCTTTCATTATACAAAACTTTCACACCATCCCAATTAAACTCTTGCCTATGTGTGATTTTATGTTTAGAAAGGATAATATGGTGTTCCTCATTTCTATTAAAATTATTTCTATATTCATCTCTCCTTATCCCTAGGGACCTTCTTCTTTGACCTATTTATACTGCATTGCAGCTCCTAAATTTTATTTTTATAAATTATTTTCTCCTATGGCTAGAATGTTTACTTAAAAGGACTCTTAATGGTTTAAAGCAGTCTGGATGTCAATGGTACAAGAAACTAGATAAACAACTTTAAGAATTTGGGGTTAAAACTTTAAATGCAGACAATTGCGTTTAGGTAAAAGGAACAAAAAAATCATCATTGTAGTTTATGTTGATCATCATTGTCAAAAATCATCAAAAATCATCATTGTAGTTTATGTTGATTATTTGATTGTCGCAACAAACCGAAAAGAAGAATTCACACGAATTAGAGACTTATTTGGACAGGAGGTTAAAATGAAAGATTTGGAAGAATTGCACTACGGTCTGAGCATCGAATTTCGTTAAGATCCAATTACAAAATCTGCAATGATGTCACAACATAAGTATATTAAAGATATATTGATTAAGTGCAGAAAAGAAAACTCAAAACAAGTTTTCACTCCTTTGGAAAATAAAGCAAAACTTTCAAAGAAGATGGCACCAAAAACTGATGAGGAAACAAAAGTAGCAAGTCAATTTCCTTATCAAATAATTAATTGGATCACTAATGAATTTAGCTGTCGAAACCTGACCTGACGTAGCTGATACAGTTAGTGTCTTAAGTTAATTCAATCAAAATCCAGGAAAAGAACATTGGTGTGCAGCTAAAAGAGTTTTAAGATATCTTCGAGGAAGTAATAATCAAGGTTTAATTTATCAAGAGACTAACAAAAATTATTGGTTAGGTAGATGCAGATTGGGGAGCTGATATCGATGACAGAACTTCATATACAGGTTTTGCCTTTCAACTGGCCGGTTTCTCTATTACGTGGGAATCCATCAGAAAACAAAGAACCTTGGCGTTATCCAGTACTGCAGAAGAATACATTGATTTAACGGAAGATGTGGAAGAAACTGTTTACTTGCGAAATTTCATCATGGAAAGTGGATCCAAAGAAGTAATCTCAGAAAAACAACTATTTTCTGTGATAATCAAGGCGCTCGGAACTTAATGAAAAATCCAATTCATCATTCAAGAACTGAGCATATAAACATCCGCTAGGAATTTTTAGGAATTTAAGAAATTTTGAAATATTACAACACCCCCTTTCAAAGCAGGTCTTTTTAAAATAAATTTTTATAGGAAAACCCGAGGTGCAATGGTAAAAAAATAATACAACAATTCTGCTTATCCAGTTTATCACGTATGTCTTTTCCCGATTGTATGGTTCTATTACTTTAAAATGGAATTCTATAAATTGTGTTTAAACCCATTTTCCCTAGCAATTATCTCAAAGCCTTTGAAATTTTCCCAAAATATGGTAAAACAATCGTCTTAAATCTGTTAAAATCTCTACCATCTTTTTTGTTTTATTGTCTCTTCGATTTATCTAATAAATTCTGTTGTTTACACATTTTTCAATGAAGAAAGACGGATAGTGGTTTAGGAAAAGAAACTGTTTATACATTTCTATATTTTTTTAAATGATAGTTCTGATAGGACAATTTTATAGTTTTGCATACTTCTTACAATCCCAATTTTATTTTGCATCAGATGATTCCAAAGGAAACTCAGGGTGCGTCTTGAAAAGACGGTTTTCTATAACAATCAATAATAATTTTACCTTCCTTCATTTTTGTAAGTACTAAATATAAAAAGTTTAGTGTCATAGCTTACTCAAACAAAATTGAACCACAGTTGGTTTATTTTGAGCAATACGGGCATTAAAAGTTTTTATATTGATCATGAAAGTGAACATAGCTGAAGTTCATAATGAGTTTGTAAGAAACTGACCTGGAAAAAATTGAAACACTAGTTTTTTCTGTGTACAGCTCCTACATTTTGTTTTATAAATTGCATTATGTTTATCTAGTTATATCTATGTCTTTTCCCAAATGTATGGTTCTATTATATTAAAACAGAATTTTATAAATTCTGTGTAAACCCATTTTTCCTAGCAATGATCTTATCGTGGTTTAGGAAAAGAATCTGTTTGCACATTTCTATATTTTTGTTACGAAAGTTCTGATGTGACAATTTTATAGCTTTGTCAACCATATTTTTTACAATCTCAATTTTATTTTGTTTTCTTTGATTCGAAAGAAATTATTGATACTTTTACTCACATTAGTTTTTATAAGTGCTAAATATAAAAAATTAGATGTCAAAACTTACTGAATAAAACTGGATCACAGTTGGTTCATTTTGAGCAATACGAATATTGAAAGCCATTCAATCATTTTTAGACTTTTAATTGATCATGACAGTGAACATAGCTGAATTTCATAATGAGTTTGTAAGAAAATTAGCTGGAAAAAAATTGAAACACTACTTTTTTTCTGTGTGCAGCTCCTACATTTTGTTTTATAAATTACATTATGTTTATCTAGTTTATCACGTATGTCTTTTCCCAATTGTATGGTTCTATTATTTTAAAATGGAATTCTATAAATTGTGTGTGAACCCATTTTTCCTAGCAATGATATTATAGTGGTTAAGGAATGATGTTCTGATGTGACAATTTTATAGCTTTGTAAACCATATTTTTTACAATCCCAATTTTATTTTGTATCGGATGATTCGAAAGCAATCAGTAATTTAGATTTTTACTGATCATGAAAGTGAACATAGCTGAAGTTCATAATGAGCTTCTAAGAAAATAAGTTTAAAAAAAAATTTGAAACCCTAATTTTTTCTCTCTACCTGTACATGATGTAGCTGCGTAAGTTGGTGTTGCAGAGGATTTGGTGGCGGTGTATTTGGAGATCCAACGACCTGAACAGTTCCGTGTTGCTGCAAATACGGTTCCAGGAAGACATCATTCCTGAAGCAAAAAAAAATTGGAACACATTAACTCTCAACGCTTGAGAAGCAGAGTTTAATTTCTACTGTCCAGTGCCCTACATGCTAAGATTGAATGCATCTATTACCATCTATGTTTTGCATATTCAAAGTTTTTTTTTAAATCCAATAAAAAAACATGACATTTTTGATGATCGGGTGTATTTCTTTATAGCAATCAGTTTTTCAATATTTTTAAGGATTGAAAAAGTGGAAAACCTATAACAGGATGTCTACTCAAATTCTGTAAAAAAATTCCCTGACAATATCAGGATTTTCCAGGTAACTCTAGAGTTTTAGGGGTAAATTTTGTGAAATAAGGAGGCATTCAAGTATTAAGTATAGCATTTTCTAAAACAATTCTGATTCTGTGTCTTTTCAGAGCATTACATAATACTAGAATAATACCTTAAATTATCCATCTGTGAATGGTTAAATTGTAATTAAGTAAATTTATTAAACAATTGGAAATAAGGAGATTTTCACGAAAATTGGGTGATAAATTCTGTATTAAATTCAATTTTTAAAGCTTTAAATTCCTAAAATTTCAAGTAAAAATATTGCATTTTCAACAAAATAGATGGATTTTTAACTAAATAGTTGAATTTTCAACCAAGAAGATTAATTTGCTACCAAAAACCAAACATTTTCTACAAAACAGTTGGATACAAAGTTTCAAGTAAATTGATAAATCTCCGACAAAAAAATAAATTTTTAACAAAGTAATTCAACTTTCAAGCAAGTAGCTGAATTTTTAACAAAAAAAGATCAATTTTCAACCAAAAACAGTTGAATTTAACAAAAAATGACGAATTTCCAATAAAGTAGTTGAGTTCTCAGCCAAGACGGTTTATTTTTGAACCAAACTGTTGGATTTTTAACCCAAAAATGATAACATTTTTCCAAAAGAGATGACTTTTCAAATCAGAAAGAAGAATTTCCAACAAAAAGGTGAAGTTTCGAGCCAAAAAGACGAATTTTCTACAAAACTGTTGATTTTCAACCCTATTATATACGAGTATGAACTTTCAACAAAAAAGTTAATTTTCAACCAAATAGTTGAATTTCTAACAAAATAGTTGAATCCTCAACCTAAATATATTAATCTTCGAATAACGCAAATATAAATTTAAAAAAAAATAATTTTCAACCAAATAGTTGAGACTTCAAGCCAAAAAGATAAATTTCCCCCAAAATAGTTGAATTTTTAACACAAAAATATGAATTCTAAACAAAAAAGTTAATTTTTAACAAAAAAATTGAATTTTCAACGAATTACGTGCATCCTAAACCAAAAGAAAATCATTTTTAACGCAAAAGTTCCATTTATAACCAAAAAATATGAAATTTGTCCAAAAGAGATTCATTTTTTAACGAAAAAACGAATTTTCTACCGTATAATTAAATTTTCTATCTCAACAGATTATTTTTCGAAAAACGCAATAATGAAATTTCAACTAAAAACTTTATTTTCAACCAAACAGTTAAATTTGCAAAAAATTTCGAGCAAAAAAGACGATTTTCTTTTTAAATAGTTAAATTTTAACACGAAAAGAAGAATTTTGTACGAAACAGTTGAAATTTTAACCCGAAAATATGAATTTTCAACAAAAAGTTAATTTTTAATGAAACAGTTGAAGTTTAAATGTAAAAAGATTATTTTTTTACGAGAAAATTGAATATGGAACCCGATAATATAATAATATGAATTTTCAACAAAAGAGTTAATTTTTAACCAAATAGTTTAATTTGTTATTAAATTGTTGAATTTTCAAGCCAAAACAGATTAATTTTTAACAAAACAGTGGTCATTTTAAACCAAAAATATCAATTTTCAACAAAAGAGTTAATTTTCAACCAAATATTTTAATTTTTAACATAATAGTTGAATCCTCAAACTAAATAGATTAATCTTCGAAAAACGCATATATTATTTAAAAAATAATAATTAATTTTCAACCAAATAGTTGAAACTTCAAGCCAAAAAGATAAATTTTTACAAGATAGTTGAATTTTTAACATGAAATTATTAATTCTGAACAAAAAAGTTAATTTTCAAGCAAATAATTGAATCTTCAACAAATTATTTGAATCCCCAAACAAAAACAGAATATTTTTCAACAGAACAGGTGCATTTGTAACCAAAAAATATGCAATTTCTACAATAAGATACACTCTTACAAATAACAAAACATCGTTATTTAACGCAATATTACAATTTTTGAAACAAATTTAAGCACGCTCAAAAAATCTTCCAATTTGATATCCAAATTCAAATATCTCTAATTTAATCAATTTTGTTGAGGCCTATATTGTTTTTATGTTCAAGTTTTTATTAAAAAATTTCCAACATAATTATGCCAGAATAATTATAAAAAAATTTAATTAAACTTTTTCAGTATTTATCAAAGCCATACGGCTTGACGAAATAAATTTCCTCAGCCACAAATAACCTGAGCTGTAATCAAAATATAATATCTGGAGATTTTCCTTCGAGATTCTTTCTTTGAGATTATCTCAATCGTAATTGTTATTTTGCAATGTCTTTAACTACTTACACTTACTGAATAGATTAACAATGATTATTTGTTTTTTAATACAACAATAGTTCCAATTAAATTATTTTTAACAATGCTTTTAAAATAGGAACATCTACAAGAATATGAGCTAACAAAAAACTTTATATAATCTTCAGGGGTTTTCTTTTTCCATATTATTAGATAACTGCCTTAATAAAGATTTGATGTCAAATCGAAACCTGTTGGCAATTTGTCAATAAAAATTTTAACATAAAAAAAGGTATAGGGATCAACAAAATTGATTAACTTACTCCCCGAAGAAAACACATTTTAAATATATCTCTTTAATGCTCATACTTTTGATTCTAACTCAAAATCAAAGCCCATGTCTAAAAATAGGGGATACAAGGAATCAATATATAAAATATATTAATGAATAGAAACTAGACCGCGGAATTTATTCTTACCACAGTTTAAAAATAAATCCAGGTCATGTTGCACGCTTGGTTAATTAAATGAAAAAATATATATACCTAGCCTTGAAATAGCGTTTCTTGTTACTACAGAAATTGATATTGATTGTCCTTCTTAGGTTGAAGTAAATTATGGTCTTTCTACTAAAAGGCAGATAAATGTAGAATTCTCATTGGTTTATTGTGATGGCCTATAAGTGCTTTTCTGAGATACATCTTAATTTGTGGTTTAGTCCGAGTGGAAGGCGAAATTCATGGTAAGACAAGCACTATGTTTAAGCGAATAGTGTAATATTGTTCGCACTATGTTGATGCAAGACTTAAAGGATTCTCTTATCGCTTAACGCGCCGTATAAGGAATACTACCAGACTCTTGCATGGAGAACAGAACCTCTTAAACGAAACACTAAATCTAACCTGAGAAAATCCTTGCACTTTCGAGCACCATTAAGCGGAGCGCGAAAGAAATATGGTGCGTTTAATAAAATAGTCGTAAACTGAGGAAACGGTATCTGATTATTTATTATGGTCTCCTGTGGGAGACTTGCATTGTAGTCGAGATAAGGAGAACCTCAATTTCAGCAATATAATTATGGGTTATTCTGAATATTACAAGTAGACAATATTCCTTGTACAATTTAAAATATAATGTACAAAATTGAGGGATTTTTAAGTGGCTTCAGAATAAACTATTTTTGGAATAAAAGAAAATATTTTTGGTTCATAAGGGAGCTTAGGGTGTTATAATGATTTGGTATTTAGATTTATCATTTAGATTAATTTACTCATAGAGAAAACATAACTAAAATGAAGAATTGTTATTTTTATTTGAGACAGATTCACACCTTATGACACATGGATATTCCGTTTTCTTAAATCCTATCTGATAAAAGTGAAACAAAATTCTCGAAAACCTCGAACTCATTGTTGTTGAGTACCTGATTGGTTGCATACTGCGTGAATTTGACTTAAAGTGGCCCTTTTTAGTTTTTGTTCTTTTGAATTTTTCCGAAATTTTTAAATCGCCATTTCTAAATAAGGAATTTTAGTTCTAAAAATTTATTTCTAAAAGAAAATATTTAAATTGTAAATGATTAATCAATAATCAAGGCAACAATATTGTTCTTAAAGTTTTGACCAAATATTTTAAAAATGATAAAAAGAATTCTATTCATAACCCCTTCACCATATTAAATCAGGCTATATGTATTTATATATTAATAAAGATTAAGAATGTTTCCAAATATTATTGATAAAGGAAAAAATTTGAATTGCAAATGTTTCAAAACTTCAAAACACGTAGAAAAAAAATCTGGAAGATCTTAAGACAATGTTTTTAATTTTTGCAGGATTTAAAAATTTTTTATGGAAACTTTGAATTATTCCAAGAGATATTTGCAAGTTTTCGAAGTTTTTAAAAGATTCAAAAATAATTGAACATTTGAAAATATTTCAAACAATTTTTAACATAATGTAGATTTGTGAAAATTTTTAAATAATATTTCGACACTTTTTAAGGATTTTCTAAAGTTTAAAGATAATACATTTTTTTCTTAAGATTCCAGAAAAAAATTTTAATTGATTCTTTATTTTGAAAAATTAATGTTAAGAAAATATTTACAAAAATGTTAAAAAATTTCAAATGATTCCCTAAATTTTCGGAACAGAATTTAGAAGATTTTAAAGCAAACTTTTTCAATTTTGCAATATTACAAAATTATAGAAAAAAATTCGAATAAGTGTAAGAGATATTCAGGAGTTTTGAAAAGATACAAAAATAATTTTGATCTGAAAAAGATTCAAACAAATTAAAAAAAATGTAGATTTTTGAAGATTTCAAAACATACATTTAGACGTTTTTGAACAATTTTGAAAGGGATCAAGTGAAGAAAAATATTTTTCTCAAGATTTGTGGGAAAAATGTTAATGATTTTTTATTTTACTAAATTTATTTTAAAATAAAACTTAACAATATATCAAAACAGTCCCAAAGATTTTCAAAATTGTCAAAAAAGAATCTGGAAGATTTTAAGGAAATTTTTTTTTATTTAGCTGTGTCTAGTCATCCCGCAAAATTAGGGGGTTTGGGAAAGGGAATGAACTATGACGACAAGAAACTTCGTTTTAATTTTGTAAAATTTTTGCCGTATTTCATGAAAAATACGAAAATATTTAAAACATAAAATTTCAAAAATAATTTAGATTTTTTATCATTACGAAATAAAATTTTGAATTTTTTAACGAGTTTGAAAGATTTATTGAAAATAAAATTTTTTTCTTAAGATTACGGGAATATTTAAAGTTATTCCTCATTTTTAAAAATTAATTTTAAGAGAATATTTAAAAAGATTTAAAAACATTACAAATATTTACAAAATTGTAAAAAACGAATCCGGAAGATTATAAGCAAATTTTAGGAATAGTGTTAGTCACTTTAAAATATATTTAGGAATTTTAGAACTTTTGAAGAGAATACAAATATTTTAAAACTTTGAAAGATTTCAGGAAAATAAAATATTTTTAAATTTGTTTCAATCGTCAACTGTACATAATTGAAATATTTACGAGTAACTGTAGTTTAAAATTAACAAATGAACTTTTATGATATATAAAAAAACTGTTCGAATGTAATTACAATGTTCTGTGTTCATTCCTGCAACAAGAAGGGAAATAACTGACTTTCACGGTCAATAATGAGTATTTAATATGCTTTTTATATCAAAATGAGTGAAATCGGTTAGTTAAATAATGGAAAGTTGTTCATTAGTTGCCTTTTTATAAAGACTTTCATTAAGAACCAATATTACGTTAGAGAAAGGGGTATAAATTTGAAATTTTTTTACTTCAAAAACTTTCATTTAAAATTAGGCATGTATGATTTATAGACAATTTTATATGAAGAGTGGGTAAAGCTTCCCATTTACGGCATTGATATTTTGTTTTCATAAATGTATACAAACTTTGTTTCTATAAATTGAGAAACCATTAGTGCCAAACGTCATATAACCTTATGACATCTGGCGTATATTTCCCATAAAATCCCGCAAAATCAATTGAAATGTACTGAAATCTTTGGAGATCTAATTGAACGTTTAAAATTGTTTAACATTGATTAATATCTTTGGAATCCGATGAAATCGATGAAATCCTTTTCAATATGCATTTTGAAATGCCTTTAATTTTTTTTATAATTTCTTAAAATCTTTAGATATTACTTGAAATTCTTGGAAATTCTTTTAAATCCGTTTAAATTCCATGAAATGCTCTATGTAATTCAGTGAAACCAATTAAAATCTTTCGAAATAGTTTGAAATTTTTGAATTCTTATAAACTTCAGTGAAATATTTGAAATCTTCTGAAATCTCGTGAAATTTATTAAATCTTTTAAGATACCTTAAAATCCCCTAAATTACTTGAAATCAATTGCAGTTACTTGAAATACGTGGAAATATTTCGGAAATCCTTGAAATCTCTTGAAAATCGTTGAAATCTTTGGATATTACTTCAAATAAGTTTAAATACTTGGAAATCCCCTTCAATCCATTGAAATCCATTAAATTACTTTAAAATCCCATGAAATATTTGAAACCATTTGAGTTAATCTTAATTCCTTCAAAATAAATAAAACAAAAACCCTTGAAATCTTCAGTAGAAATGTTTTAAAACCTTTTGAAATTTTTAAAAATCCGTTGACATTCCACGATATTCCAATTTCAATGTTTAGAAACTAGACCTTTGAATTTCTTGGAAATCCAGTGAAATCCTTAAAAATCTCTTAATATCTTTCGAAATTCCATGAAATTTATGAAATTAATTGTAGTATTTTGAAATGCCTTGATATTTTTAGAATTCCTTGAAATCTTCAGATAATGCTTTAAAGCTATCGAAATACTTTGTAATCACTTTATATAGATTTAAAGCTTTTTCGGGTTTCTTTATATAGGTTTGAAGCCCATATGGAATCTCTTAAAATTCTTATGAAATTCAGTGAAATCTCTTGAAATCCTTTTAAATTCGTTTAAATTCCATGATTGCGAAATGAATTGATATAGAATTCAGTAAAGTATTTGAAATCTTCTGAAATCCTTTGAAATATTGTGAAATTCCTTGAAATCCTAAAAATTCTGTTGAAATCGCTTCTAACCTTCAAAGTTCCTTGAAATCTCGTGAAATCTTTTGAAATGCCTATAAATCCTTTGAAATCCATTTAAGTCATTTCAGATAATTCGAAATCTTTTAAAATTTTCTGAAATTCTCTGAAATCTGATGAAATTCTCTGAAATCCCTTAAAATATTTTGAAATCTTTGAAATCTTGCATGTACGCTCGAAAGTTAGCCTTCGGTTTCTATGACACATCAACTTCCCATCTCTTCAGAATATCATACATTCGAAAACTCTTCTAGAATCTATATCTATAAAAAATAATATTTTACCATCAAATGGGGCAACTTCGGACAGCAGGCTAAATGGGCATTCCTAAATTGATAGTTCTGAGCAGAATATATAAGGCTTGAACTGATTCCACATTCTTGGAACAGTTTTGAGTAATTTATCCTACAAATTTAGGGAATTTATGGGTTTCCGAATTCACCCCACACGTCCGAAGTTACCCCGTTTGACGCTACATTTTTTCAGCTCCCCACAAAATGTATAGCCTGATTACAGTCCGCAAAACACGAAGCATAATCAAGTAGTCCTCTTTTTTCTGAAGACGATTTCGCAAAGGCAATCATCGCTCATAAAGAGCCAGCCCTAAGCGAGCCCCTTTTATTTACAAGACTAAACGAAAACAATTCCTGGCAAGATTCAGAAGTGCTCAAAATACGTGTCTCTCCGTTTGACAAGGATCTGAAAGCTATCATTTTCAAAGCCCCAAAGCTAATGGTCTCCCACCGAGCCGCTCTTCGTCAAACGGACCGTCGTGCCTCAGTTTCAGCCCCCCTTGAGAATCTCTCGAGCGCTATGAAAAAGAGCACCCGCTAATCGCGACTTCCAACCCATGATCACGAAGCCGAATCCCTCATAGTTTTTCGCTCTATGACTCCTCTGACTCCTCTCTCTCTTCGATCTATCCACCCTTGAATTTCTTTGAACCTTTCTCACTCTTTCAGCCCTTTTCTGCATTTTTTCTGTGAAGGGGTTGAAAGACAAGGTGATACGACCGTCAGCAATACCACCCTCGTGCGAACGCGCATAATGTGCCTTCCGGCCGGTGCACGCACGAGGGCTCATTAATACGTAAAATTGTACTTTCGGTACCGGGACCACGTGTTGAGAACCTGCAGACCTGCAGTTGTCATGGAAACCCCCATCTGATCTCACAGACCCGACCGGCGTCGGCGTCCCGACGCGACATGCACCAGCTTCCTACACACCCACACCATTTGAAATGTCGTGTCTGTGTGTATTTGTATGCATGAGTGTGTACACTTTGTAGCAATTGCAGTTTACACATGTGTTATGCTCGGTTACCTAGATGCGTACGTGCATGTCTGGGACCACAGGGCCGAGAAGAATGTCAACTGTCAACTGCAGAGGACAATACATTTTAGCGTGGGGCAATACTATGCAATACCACCCTCGGACATGATACTGCATGTAGTCTATTATCAGTGTTTGACAGTAACGCGTCACCTGGAACGTTACGTTTTCTTAGTAATGGTAACGCGTTACAATTTTCGGATAATTGTAATGCAAAGTAACGTACGTTGTAGTTAGATGACATATTTGTTGTTTTTTCGAAAGATATCGTTTTTAATTGACCCAAGTATTTATAAGTGTGAAGCACATTTTTTTTATTGGCATTAGGGTCGATAATGTTTATTTGTTTTGTGTTTTACAATTAATTTAAAAAAAAGATATATATTTTTAAGTAAATTAAAGTTAGTTTTTTTATGTTTTGTCCCGGACTGACTACTGAACTCGTCAGTAAGGCTACACTGTTAGAAAAATCTGTATTAAATTTAATACAAATGTATATGAAGTCATTTGCATACACGGTATTTGAAATTTAATATACATTAAAATATGAATAGCTGTACACTTTATATTAAATTTAATATACAGGTCGATATAGCAGCGTGCTTGAAAACTTATAGTGCTTTTATTTCTTTAAATCTGATCAAATATTCGGAATTGAAGTAATAATCTAGAATTCGTCGATTGAATGGCTTTTTATGATTAAAGTGAAATTTACATATGGAACTCTTTCCAAAATTTGCTAATTTAATTTTGATTATGTGTGAAATGGAATTATCTGAGCGATTATCATAAATATATATGAAATTTAATAAACACGTACCTAAATAGCGATTTCATATGCTTGAGATATTAATCTTAATATACATTGGTATTTTAAATTCAATACTATTTTTAACAGTGTATGTGAATTCATTACAATACCAAAGCATTTTTTTCTTTTATAAGTATGTAAATTTGATAAATTTTGCAGTCAATAATATAGTGTATTTCAACCACGGATAGGGGTTGAAACTTAATATAATTGATATGAATTTATATTTGATTTTTCAAAAAACACAACAAATATATTTTAAACTGTTATTCGGTCCACGGATAGGGGCCAGAACATAAATTAAAAGATCATCAATTACCAAATTGAAGAGAAATGATTACTATTTTAGTGAGTTGGTTAGTGAACCAAAAAACGAAATTTTAAACTTATCCTCAGTAATTTTCTTCCTTCTCCTTCTCTTCCATATATTATTCTTGTTACAACTGCCCGAATTGAGGCTTAGTTTGGACGTCGCTAAGTTATCACATGTAATATAACAACACTGACTCAAATTGAAAAACTTTGTTATGACAATAATTTTCTTAAAAACAGGTTTAAAATTTAAAATTAGACTAATTTTCACACTACATGATTAGAAAAGGACCCGGTTGATAGAGTCCGGAAAATTAATTTCTAAATGTATATATTTGTCCTCGTTTTGTCATAGTTTTAGATACAAATTTCACTTTATTTTATATATATATTTTTTTTGCATTACGTTTAAAAACATAATAGACATTTTCTAAACAAAAAAGTTTTTTTAAGATGAAGTATTATCCAGAAATAAATAAAACAATATTTTGATGTAACACTGAATGCTTTTTCAATATTTTTTTTAGTCATACAAACATTGAAGTTACCTAATGTAAGTACTCATTGAAATTCAGCAATTCAAAACTTTTTTCAATACCATAAAGAATACAAAATAATATTAATAATAATATAACATACAAATTTCAAATAACTATTTATTTGTTAAAAGTTTTTGAAGACTTAAATTCGAGTTGAAATTATATCCTGAGAATTGAGAACAACAAAATAAGTATTATCAGTTTGTTTATGAATTTATATAAATGTAGTTTGTATAAGATTCTTGAGAAAATTAAAAAAAAAGATTGTTGAATACTTCAGATGTTTCAAAAAAGAATCTAGATAAAGAATTTTTTTTATTTTATAGGATTTTACAATATATTAGGAAAAATTCGAGTCTTCCTAAAAGATATTTAGGATTAGTCCTAAACAAATGAAGAAATATTTGATAAATTTTCGGAGTCGTTACCAAGTTTCCAAATATTTCTAATCTATTTAAAACCTCTTAAATGATAAAAAATTTTAAATAATCCGCCGGGTTGACACCCTGCAGTGTATGTGCTGATTTATATTTCTACATCGTGAACCAGACATGAAACTGCTCTACTGAGAATGTGGTTATTGGTCCCTATTGGAATAAGATAACAGGTTTTTGGGACGAGCAGATTGGTTGTAAAAAGGTTATAAAAAGTGGTAAAAAGGTTGTAAAAAGAAGCCAAAGGGTATGGTTAAATAATCAAAGCAGTAATGAACGAATTAAATTTAAATTGGTAATACTATGCGGTTACATATTTTTCCTAAAAATCCTAAAACAACTGGTGTCAGAAAATGCTATTAATGATGAAGTTATCAAAAAAGCCGTGGATACTTGAACCAACATTTCAGTACAAATATCTGGACTTCTTTCGGTACGAATTCCTGTGAAAAGTGGCTATTTTACATGTACATGTACAGGTATATGTAAACAGTTCGTATTAAAAAAAGTATCTGGGCGTTTTCCTCGTTACCTCTTTAAGTTTCAATAGCTTCTTTAGTACATTTTTACAGATAATTTTGGCTAAGGTTTAGTGTCCCTTTTTGTATTGTTTTGAATGGATCATGGATCATGTTCATGATAAAAATTCTAAACACTTTAAGCCGTCAGTAGAAACAATTTTTTGGAAACGGTTTTTCATAGCCTTCTAGTTTATTTATTTATCATCGATGTAGTGAGAGTGTCACTACCAACCTATAACATCCCATTTTTTAATGAGTGAAGATCCTACTGATTTGATTCAATATCCTATTTCTCACTGATTCAAATTTTGAGAGTAACGTAGAAAGAAGTTTTTAATATCGGTATTAATTCAACCTTTTTTTTATTAGAAATTCCCGTTTTTCCAGGATGAAGTATGAAACATAGTGAGTTAAACATGAGTATTCTGTATTCCTTGATCAAAATATCCCGTACAAATTCCAAACATCCATAAATGCAACCATAATAATTAAATTCACATTTCCCCTAGCTCGTAAAGTCCTTCCAAATTGCCCACGGATCGTTTCGAAAATTATTGACAGCCCCATCATTTTGACAATATAGAAGGAGCTAAAAGCTCGTAGAACAATTTCATCGTCAAGTATTTCAATTTACCTTCACCTACCCTCTTCAGGAAGTTTCGTTACCTTCCTAGAATTGCCCACTGAAGGGCGATGAGACTAAAGCGATCGGAAGTTTTGGTGTTTTGGACACTCAAACCGGATATTGGAAGCCGTTCTATCGAACAAGGTCGCAGGACAATTAATTAGCCTTGATGATATCCTCGACAGGGTCGTATCAAATGACCAAAGGCTTCTTTGAGTTTGTGCTTTGCGCAGAGAAACAGGATCTCTTTCTCTAATAATGTGGAGAGTTTGGAAGATCGAGAGTCCATTGGATAATTATTGATTTGCCAAAACATTATTTTCCAATGGCGACACGTTTTCGAAAAAATCCATATAACATACATCCAGTGTAACATTTTTAACACATGTTTCTTAAACAGAATTAAATTTTCAATTATTTTCAACTTTAAGGAACTGAAAATTCAATTTTCAATTTTCTTCAATATTCAGCACTTGAACTTTTAACAGTTCAATTCTCAAAAGTTGAAAAATCAATTATTAATTTTCTTCATCTGTCTACAGTTGAAAACTGAGTTTTCAAATATCTACAATTTTCCTCATCCATTATCAGTTAAAAATTCTACATATTTTTAATTTTTTTTTTAATTTTCAACTGTTGAGATTTGATAGAAATTGAAAATTGAATTTTCAACAATTTTCAACAGTTTTAAACAGCTGAAGTTTCAACTGTTGAAAATTCACGAAAAAACAACAGATTTCGAATTAAAAACAAGTGCTAAAAATGTTATATTTATCTGATTTTAAACCCATACAATTTTTTTTGTTTGAAGTCTATTTTTTTTTCGAAAAAGTGTCGCCAATGGTAACTAATGTCTTGCCAAATTATTAGTTATCCAATGGACTCTCAGTAAGGAATTTATGAGATTTAAACAAAAATTGAAACTTTGACTTTGTACTGAGTGTGCATTGGCTAACTAATAATTTGCCAAAGCATTATTTGCCAGTGGCGACCCGTTTTCGAAAAAATCGACTTCATACAAAAATGTTTTCTTTATGGATTTAATTATTTATTCATCAAATTCTTATGCATACTTATGGAAATATAAAATTTTTAATGCATGCTTTTCAAACAGTGATTTACTTTTAACTACTAAAAATTGAGGAAAATTGAAAAGATTTAATTTTCAATTGTTGAAAATTAGAAAAAATTAAAAACTGAAGAAAATTGAATATTAAATTTTCTTTAATTTTCAATAGCTGAGGGTTAGCAGTTGAATTTTGAACTGCTGAGAATTGAGGCAAATTGAAGATTGAATTTTCAAATGTCACAAGTAGAAAAGTCAATTTTCTTCAATTTCCTACAGTTGAATTTTCGACAGTTGAAAATTCAGTTTTCAATATTCTTCAAATTACCTCAATTTTGAACTGCTGAGAATTGAAGGAAGTTGAAAATTGAGTTTTCAATTTTCTTTAATTTTGCTCGATTTTCAACAGTTAAAAATTTTTTTTTTTTTAATTTTTCATCAGTTGAGTTTTCAACTGTTGAGATGTAAAGGAAATTAAAAATTTAATTTTCAACAGTTGCAAGTTTAGTTTTCACTTTTCTTCAATTTTCAACAGTTTAAAAATCAATTTTCAATTTTCTTAAAGTATCTTCAATTTCCTACCGTTGATAATTCATTTTTCAATATTTTTTTTCAATTTTCCGCAATTTTCGCCAGTTAAAAGTTCAATGTTTTCAATTGTATACTGTTGACTATTGACGGAAATTGAAAATTAAATTTTCAACAGTTAAAAATTCAGTTCTCAATCTTGTTCAATTTTGAACAGTTAAAAATTCAGTTTTCTTCTATTATCTTCTATTTTCAACAGCTGAAAATTCAGTTAATTTTTTTTTAATTTTCAAAACTTGAAAAATCAATCTTCTTCATTTTTTAACAGACGAAGTTTCAACCGTTGGAAATTCAAGAAAACAAAGAATTTAATATTAAAATAATGAGTTATAACAGATTATATTTACGTAATTTTACATCTATAAAAAAATTTTGAAGATCGAAAGACTAAGAGTCCAATGGATGATTATTAATTTGATAAAACATTATTTGCTAATGGCGACCCGCTTTCGAAAAAATCAACTTTTTACAAAAATATTTTTTTTATCGATTAAAATGTTTATTTATTAAATTTTCATGCAAAATTATGTAAATATAACATTTGTAAGTCATGTTTTTAATACAGAATTTAATTTTCAACTGTTGAAAATTGAAGAAAATTTAAATCAATTTAATCAACCAAAAAAGACGAATTTTCAATGAAATACTTGAATTTTTAAATAAAAGGGATAAATTTTCAACCAACTAGTTAAACTTTTAAATACAATTTTCTTTTTGAACCAATAATGGAATAGTTTAATATCCAGTTTAAGAAATTAATTTTACAACAAAAAAATGAATTTCCATCAAAGTAGTTAAATTTGCAACCAAAGTGATCAATTTTAAACTTAAATGGTAAATCTTCAACTGGAATAGATGAATTTTCATCCGCGGAAGAGATGAATACATTTTTAACTAAAATTGTGGAATATTCAACTAAATTGATTAAATTATCAATTAGAAAAAATTAATTTGTGATAAAAAAAAAGAATTTTCAACAAAGTACTTAAATTTTTAGTTAAAAAAATTAATTTAAAAAAATCGAATCTTCAAAACAAAAAATTTAACAAACAAGTTCAAGTTTTAATCAAGTAATTGAATTTTCAACCAAAATCATTAATATTCTACCAAAAAAGGCGAATTTTCGACAAAAAACTTGAATTTTTAAATAAGAAGGTAAATTTTCAACTAACCAGGTAAATTAAAAGATAAAAATTTTACCCAAAAATAGAATAGTTTAAAAAATTCATTTTACAACAACAAAAAAACGAATTTTCGTCAAAATAGTTCCATTTTAAACCAAAATGATGAATTTTAAACTAAAATAGTGAATCTTCAACTGGAATAGTTGAATTTTCAACCGCAGAAGAGATTAATTTTTAACTAAAATTGTAGAATATTCAACTAAATTGCTTAAATTATTAATTAAAAAAATTAATTTGTAACCAAAAAAAAAACTTATTTTCAAAAAAGTATATAAATTTTTGGTTGAAAATTTTAATCTAAATAAATCGGATCTTCAAAAAAAAAAAAAAATTAACAAAGGAGTTTAATTTTCAATCAACTAATTGAATTTTCAACCAAAATCGTTAATTTTCTACCAAAAAAGACGAATTTTCAACAGAATACATGAACTTTTAACCAAATACTTTAATTTCCAAGTAAAAAAGATAAATTTTCGTCCAAATAGTTGAATTTCAAAATAAAAAAATAAAAAAAAAAACAATTTTCAACCAGAAATGGAAAAGTAAACTTTCTAGTTAAGAAAATTAATTTAGTTTGTTTATTTTCAACAAAAAATGGAATTATATCAAATCCACAATGTCGAATTCCTGATATCGAAAATTAAAATCGATTTTATTATTTTGGATTAGTCAAGTAAAAATATCACAAATAAAACTAAAATTACAATATGTGGAATATTTAGCTCGATTGCTTAAATTACGAGTTAAAAACAAATTAATTCGTAACCAAAAAAAGAAACTAATTTTCAACAAAGTAATTCAATTTTTAGTAAAAAAAGAAATGTATTTAAAAAAATCAAATTTTCAACAATAAAGGTAAATTTACAATCGAAGAGATGATTTTTCAATTGAAATGATGAATCTTAAAAAAATGAATTTTTAACAAAGGAGTTTAATTTTCAATCAAGTAATTGGATTTTCAACGAAAATTATTAATTTTCTACAAAAAAAGGACGAATTTTCAACAAAATACAAGAATTTTTAACCAAATCCTTGAATTTCCAAATAAAAAAGATAAATTTTAAACCAAATAGTTGAATTTCAAAATAAAAAAGATGAATTTCCAACCATAAATGGAAAAGTAAGTTTTCTAGTTTAAAAAATTAATTTAATTAATTTAATTATAAAAAAAGAATTATATTAATCCACAATGTCGAATTTCCTGTCCAAATAGACAAAGGCTCAACAAAATAGTTGAATTTCCTACCT
This sequence comes from Andricus grossulariae, assembly GCA_011634705.1. NCBI lineage: Eukaryota > Metazoa > Arthropoda > Insecta > Hymenoptera > Cynipidae > Andricus > Andricus grossulariae. The sequence continues at coordinate 19,093 of JAABKJ010006976.1, forward strand.
GCAAAAATGAATTTTCAACCAAATATTCAAATTTTCAAACAAAAAAATCAAACATTAACCAAATAGTTGAATTTTCAACCAGGAATATTAACTTTCTACCAAAGAAGACGAATTTTCAACCAAATTGTTGAATTTTCAGTCTAAAAGGATCGCTTTTTAACCAAAAGTGGAATAAATAAATTTTCATTGGAAAACAATAATTTTCAATTTAGAAAAGCTATTTTTTTTACAAAAAAGTTGAATTTTCTACCAAATAGTTGAATGGTCTACCATCTTGTTGATTTTCAAGTCAAAGAGATGAATTTTCACAAAACAGTTGAATTTTCAACCGAAAAATATACATTTTTAATAAAAAAAGATTAAACTTCAACCAAAAACAGTTGCATTTTCAAGCAATTAGTTGAATTTTAAAGCCAAAAAGATAGATTTTTTAGCACATAGTTGAATTTTTAATCAGAAAAGTGGAATGATCTACAAAATAGTTCATTTTCGACCGCAAACTAAGAATTCTGCTATATTTAAAAAAATGAGAGTAGATTATTCAACCTTTTTTTAGTATGTTTTCTTTGTAAATTTTAAATTACTTGAAAATCTGTGATAGCATATTCAATTCGAGTGATAAAATTGATTCTCTCTGATGTCGTTCTCTCTAAATTCACACTTGACAAAAAGACAATAAAAAAACTGTTCTCTGCTAAATCCAAGGATAAATCTCATTTCACAAACTGTGTTCCACGCTTCTACAATTTATCTCGAGTTTATCGCGAGTTTCATGAAACTGAAACTTGGCTATAAAGTGAATGACATAACGGGTTTTGTAATTAATAATATACTGAACTTTGCCGAAGTCGAGCGATTAATTTATTCTCCGAGTCACTTTAGCGGTTAAATGATTAAATTTAAATATACTTGTTAGGTTGATATTAATGACATGATTGCAACATCTTAATATGCAAAATGAGAAAGCTTAAACCAGTTTGAAATTATCAACTGATAAGTTCTCTCCCGAGTTTAATTAAAGCCTAAATTTATTTGATAATTGATAACTGGAGTGATAAAAGATCAGTCTACGAATTCTATTTTTTTTTTAATGAAATTTCAACAAATTACGTAAATTTTCCATAAAACAGTTGAATTTTCTACCTGAAGATACTAATTTAAACCAAAAAAGATTTTCATTTTAATTAACCGTAAGAGTTGAATGTAACCAAAAAGACGAGTTTTCAAAAAAATACTTGAATCCTCAACTAAAAGAGATTAATTCAACCATACAGTTACATGTTTAAGAAAAAAATTTGATTTTCTACCAAAAAAGACGAATTAATCAAATCCATTTTTAGTTGAATTTTCATCTAAAAAAATAAAAAACCAAAAATCGAATAGTTAAATTATCAGTTGAAAAAATTAATTTTCAATCAAAATAAAACGAATTTTCAATGAAATACATACATTTTTAATCAAATAGTTGAATTTTCTATCAGAAAGACGAGTTTTCAACAAAATACATTTATACCAAATTGTTGAATTTTCAAGCCGAAAAGACGAATTTTTTATAAAAAATAATTTTAATTGACAATCCGAGAATATGAATTTTCAACAAAAAACTTAATTTACTTTTTAACAAACAAGAAAACTACCGAAAAGGACAAATTTTCAACAAAATACATAAATTTTCCATTAAATAGATAATTTTTCTACCAAATTGTTGAATTTTCGACCAAAAAAAATGAACATTTAAGAAAGTAGTTTAACTTTCAACCAAGGAGTTGCTTTTTCAATATTAAAAGATGAATTTTCAACTAAAAATGTAATAGATATTTCAACATAAAAGATTTTAATTTAAACTAAAAAAAAGTTAGATTTAACCAACGAAGATAAATTTTCAACAAAATACTTGAATCCTCAACTAAAGCAGATTAATTTTCAACCAAAAAGTTACATTTTAAACCAAAAAATTGATTTTCTACCAAAAAATATGAATTTTCAACATAATACGATAATTTCCAACAAAATAGTTAAAAAAAACTACCACATTGTTTAATTTTCGAGTCGAAAATACGAATTTTCTACAAAACATTTGAATTTTCAACAAGAAAGATAATTTGCAACCAATCATTTGAATTTTCAACAAAATAGTTACATTTTCATTCCACAACATTTTTGTTAACCAAATAAAACATAAATTTTTAACTAAGGTGATAAATTTTCAATCTTTAAAGATTCATATTCAATAAAAAATGTAATAGTAAATATTTCAATAAAAAATATTAAAATTTAAAAACAATTGGCTTTAACCAAAAG
>JAABKJ010006977.1:0-21391 GCA_011634705.1 Andricus grossulariae
TTGTTCTCCTTCCCTTTTACGTACTGGATTTCATATTCGTATTCTTTTAGTCTGAATCTCCATCTTAGTAATCTGGAGGAAGGATCTTTGACGTTATTTAACCATGTCAGACCTTGGTGGTCAGTTTGAATTTAAAATTTTCTTCCTATCAGATACTGCCTGAGTCTGGAGCTTCACAAAGTTTATTTTTTAAAAGCGCAAAGCTCTCTTGACATTCGAGTGACCAGTTAAATACTGTATCTTTTTTCGTCAGCTCTGTCAAAGGTTTCGCTATGCATGAGCAATTCCGTATAAATTTCCGATGATAGCTAGCTAGTCCTAAGAATGATTGGATTTCTTTAACATTTCTAGGCTGTCTGAAATTTCGTACTGCTTCTAACTTTGCTGGATTGGGTTTTATTCCATCTTTGGTGATGACGTGTCCGAGGTATTCAAGTTCCAGGCGTAGATATTCACACTCATCGGGCTGAAGCTTTAGACCTGTCTGTCTCAAGTCTTTCGAAAACTGTAAAGAGATTATTGTTATATTCCTCCAGGGTAGATCCGAATATAACCATGTCATCCAGATAGGCAAGACATATTTTTCCTGCTAGTCCCCCTAATGCTTCGTCCATAATTCGTTGAAATGTGGCTGGGGCATTCTTTAATCCAAAAGGCATCCTGTTGAACTCGAAGTGCCCTTCGGGTATTGAGAAAGCTGTATATTTTTTTCATTCTTCTGCCATAGATATTTGATGGAAACCGGAGCTTAAATCAAAAGCCGAGAAAAATGTTGCTTCTCCTAACTGATCTAGGATATCATCTATCACTGGTAGGGGATATGCATCTTGGTCTGTGCCCTCGTTGATCTTTCTAAAGTCTATGACAATTCGCCATTTTTTCATTCCCGAAGCGTCTGCCTTTTTTGTTAGTACCCAAATGGGGGAGCTATAAGGTGACTATGTGTTGCAGCCTAGTTTTATCTCGTAAATCTGCCAGTCGATGTCCAACAGTTGCTTCCTTCAGAATGACAGTTGCCCTATGTACTTCCCTTATATTCTGGATAGGTTCGTATTTCGGTACATTGATCAGTGTGGGGTTCCTGTCATAGTTCTAATATGGGACTACTAGTTGACTATTTTTGATTGAGTAAATCCCGTCCGGTATGTTGGGGTTATCCTGAATGAATACTTCTTGGTTAGGTTCATCAATGCTTATTTTGTTAATTTGAGCTGTGTTGCCACTCATGAAACGTCCATGATCATGTAGAGGTAATTTTTTGTTTTCTAGGATTAGATATTGCGGCGTAATCAAATATCTTGAATATTGTTTAAAAAAGGATAACTCTATGATGCCTGCTTCTGGTAAAGGAAAATCATCTACTATGTGAGAAAGATGTTTTTTTTCAAATTAATTATTGTAAGTGGCATAATGTGAGTAGTGTCGGTCCTTTCCCATGACGAAATATTTTTTCATGGGGAATACCTTGACTTCTTTTGGCGCATTGTTTTCCTTAATAAGAATAATCGCTGCACCAGAATCGACCAGTAAACTGTAAATCAATCCATTTGAGTTTTTACCCCTAATGGATAGTAATCTGCTGCTGATATTTGAAATTCTGCATTCTCCTCGTAGTCTAGTTGTTCTTTTATTTCTTCGGGACTCATTTCTTGAAATTCTAAATAATTCTGGCCGTCCTCTTGGTTCTCGATTTCCTGGATATTCCTCACGGGGTTATGTGGGGGTCGATTTTGGAACTGTTCTTGATGAAAATTCTGCGTTTTAGCATAGCACTGTGCTGCTAAATTTCCGAGCCTTCCACACTTGTGGCAATTTAACTGCATTCTTTGTTGAAGCTGCATTTTTGAATTCGGTATAGCTGTTCGGGACACTTTGCTTCCGGTAGTCTGTGCTTGGTAAGGTTTTACCGAAGGCACGCCACTGGGCATCGGGACCAGAGGGTACGTCCGCATAGGCGGCTGTATTGGTGGGCGTACTGGTTGAGATTCTTCTAACCAAATCTCCATCTCTGCAGCCTGATTCTGGGCCTCGCATAGGCTCTTTGGTTTTTGGGCTTTAACTTGCAGTCCGATTTCTCTTCTCCAGTTAAGCATATATCTTTTGAGGGATTCTTTCTTTTCTATCTGAAAAGCAATCGTTCTCTCCATGCTATTTGTGTGTTCTGATCGCACTGCATATTTTACTTCGTTTACGGCTTGTCTAAAACGCCCGTTGAAACTTTGTATTATTTCTGTAGGACTTTGTCTGCATGTTTCTAATTTAGATCTAAGAGCAGAAACAGAATCTGTCAGATTTAAATTTTTTCTCAGGGCATCAAAAAGAGTGTTAAAATTAGTAATTTCTAAGTACCTAATTGTCCTTTCTGCATTTTGTGTGATCTTTTCTGCTAAAGCGAAGTCTAACAGGAAGTCTGGTTGTAGCACCTGTCTCTTGCCCTTTTTACTGATCGTATAAAGTCTTCTACTCCCATGTTATCCTGCCCGGTTAGAGTCTTTATGGTTCTTATTCTTTGCCTTAGCGGGAATAGTACCAGAAGGGGACTGTCTCAGAGCCACGGGGGGTTGAGCTCTCGGCAGTCTCACAGTGTCACGTGCTTCGTCCACTTCACTTTCAATAACATTGGTAGGGATGGTACTAGGCGATCTCATTGGCACGAGGGATCGATTTTCTTGTCGTTCGCGTGATTCCTCCGCGCTGTTCTCATTCTCGTTTTCTTCCGCGTTATTTTCTTCGTCCGCGTGGTTCTCATTCTCATCGTTTATTTCCACGTTACTTTTTCTTTTCTGATGATTAGCGGATTCTAGTTCGTGTTCCTCATTATTATCGGAATTGGTAATATCAATCCGTGTCTGTTTGTACTTCCGCCGGAATGTCCAATCTTTGTGTTAATCGGAAAATTTCGTCAACCCGGCTGCCGTTTTCGACAGTAACTTTTGATACTACATCCTCAAAAACTGCCATCCTAGACAGGATCAGGTCGAGTTTATCGTCTGTAGTGAGCAAGCTCATGTTGTCCGATCTGTGAGTGTGGGTATTCGAAAAAGTGTTGTCTGAACTCTCGGTCTCAGATTGTGTATCGTAATTTGTAGATAAGTTTTCCCTATAGGCGTGAAACGCCAGCGTGTATAACTTTTTCTAATTCGGAGTGTCAGGTGTAAATGGTGTCGCGACCGCGTTACTATTTTCGTGTTGTTAGATTTTTTATAATCCTCACTTGTACAATTCGTCCACGTGGAGTACATGCAAGGTTATTCGGATTCAAGTTTCTTTTTATTAACGGTGGCAGAGCTAGCGAGCACGCGTAATATACCAACGGTTCCCTATATAACAATTTTATTTGATTTATTCTTGTTCTTTCTTATCTTTGCTTCACTTTAACTTGACTTTCACTTCACCTTAACTTTACGTACCTAAAATTATTTATTTGACTACTGAAAAGAAGACTGAAACTCTATCTAATTTATAAGTACTAGCCTTGTTTTTTTTTCCGGCGACAGCTGCAAACGGGATGTGGTAGTAGTCTGCGTAGTCCTAGTCTGCTCGGATATTTTCGGTGACGTATCTCTGATTCGGCTGCGTGATTGCTGTTATGCTGTTTTTCTTTCCTCGTCTTCTTCTGAGTCTTACTGTGCTGTTTCACAGGCTCTAGGATTTTACCGCGGTTTGTTGCGTACCCAAAATTCCTATGACGGAACTTTCTGGTAATCGGGTTTACGTAGAATAAGGCGTACTTAATTCAGCGTTTAATTTTACCCAATACCTTACAGGTTCCTTGTTTTGAAAACTTTCCGTGGAGAAGTCCGGAGTCTTTCCTGGGAGAAACGTAGTTCTCAAGATTGTATTCGAGGTTCGAATCAAAGATAGGGCCTTTTGATTCCTTGTATTGCTGTATCTAATTCTTTAAAGGATCGTTCGCCACTATCCTGGCAGGATCGCAAATTTGTAACAGGGTGAGGGTAATGAGTTTACTTTGTCACCCTTTTTAACAGTGAAGGTATTCTTTATTTGGTCTGTTAGTTTCCAAGACGATACAACTTTGGCTGAGGGAGGCCGAAAGTCTGACGAACGTGTCTTATGCTACGTGTCGCCTAGACCGATCTTACAATATATTGAGGAGGGAGTTCAGGGGACAATGACCTTTACTTTCCACATTCTTCTACACTAGATTTCCCGCATTCTTATAAGGTCCTTACAAAGAGTCATCAGAAAGAATTTTCATAGCAACATAGAAAAAATTAATCAGAAAGATATTCTTGGTTAATTCAATGAAAAAAATTTAGCCTATTCATTAAAAATAGCCAAAATCTGAATTTGTGAATCAACCTAGAAAAAGAGTCTTCAAAAAGACGTACTTGGTTGACTCCGTAAACAAATTTTGCCTATTCCTAAAAAAATAGCCAAGCTCTGGATATGTTGATAAATATTGTCTGAATAATTAATAATTATTGTAAATTTTCAAAGCATCATACATAGGAAAGAGTTATTTGAAAATCATTTTTTATTGATTCCGTAAACAAATTGAGCCTATTCGTTGAAAAATTGTCAAACTTTTAATTTTTCAATCGAAATCGTTCAAATAATTAATAATTCTTGTAAATTTATAAAGCAAACTAGAAAGGAGTAATCAGAAAGATATTCTTAGGCGCCTCCTTAAACAAATTGTGCCTATTCCTTGAAAAATACCTAAACTCGGAATTCTATTCGCTGAAAAATGACCGATCTCTTAATTTGTTTATGAAAATTGTTTCAATAATTAGGAATTCTTGAAAATTTGCAAAGCATCAAACAAAAAAGTCAGTCGAAGATATCATTAGCTAATTCTGTACAAAATTGAGCATATTTGTTAAAAAATAGCCAAACTTTAAAGTTTATATGACAATTGTTTAAATTATTAATTATTCTGCTAAATTTACCAAGAGACATAGAAAAGAGTCCTCGGAAAGACATTCTTAGTTGATTCCGTAAACAAATTGAGCTTATTTGTTTATTGAAATACAGTCAAACTCGGATATAACGCCGGTTTTTGCGCTGACGGTGGGCGGAACTAACTTTGATATAGCTCCTCTCCGGATGTAAATATTCAGGACTTATAAACCGTTTCCAGTCGAATTTACTGCGTGGTAGAAAATATTTTGAAAATTGCTTTTCCAATACGGAGAAAAGGGTAAACTAAATATTCAACGGAGATGAGCAAGAAAGTTTGCTGTCACACGTTGAAATAACCGTGTTTCCTGCTTACGTACTTAAAACGTAAGCGAGCCGTTGAGCACCTCGTTTAAAAAAAGAGCTTTCTCTTGAATAATCGGTCCAGATACTCTGTCGCTCACTTGGTTAAACCATTCGAAGACAGAAGTATCCAGAAACACATGACTATTTTCACAAAACACCGCACGTCAAGCCTTCAAGTGGGAACTACGCACTTTTGCGTAAATAGCGCATAGTGATGACGTAGTTTCATAACCAGACATACGAAGAAGTTATTCAACAGAAAATCACTTAGTTTTATAAATATTAGATTAACTGTCCACGAAAAGGACAGTTTTCATCATTCTCACGTCAACACTTGACAGTTTGACATTATAAATCACTACAGTGAGACTTTCTTTGTTTTCTTTGTTGAAGCGTAAAGACGGTTGGGTAGCTACAACAGCGCCACCAGTTCAGAAGAAATTTGAATTTCAATTAAATATTAAGAAGAAATCTTATAATAAATAATTAATTTTAAACCGTAGTATAACATTTTTGATTAAAAAGGATTGATATTTACTGCTATTTTTCATTAAAATTACTCCAATAATTTTAAAATACTATTTCGCGTGTCAGATGGCGCTGTTGTCAAAGTCAAAGACACTCATGCGATCTCACGAAATAATCCGATCAATCCCATCGGCTTCAGTAGCCATTAAAGTCCTACTGCTGTTCGACGCGAGCTCGTCATCTTGTTTATTCGCTCTGTATACGCGTGGGCCTCCCACTCAGAGTGAACTCTCTCAACGTCATGACGCAGTTAGACAGGTAGGCCGTCAGAAGCAGCATAGAAAATAGTCATCAGAGAGAATTTTCTTAGCATCATAGAAAAAAGTAATCTGAAGGATATTCTTACGTAATTCTGTAAAAAATTGAGCCTATTCGTTGAGAAGTAGCCAAACTCTTACTTTTTTAATCAAAGTTGTTTAAATAATTAATAATTCTTGTAAATTTATAAAGCAACATAGAAAAGAGTTATCGGAAAGATATTCTTAGTTGACTCCGTAAAAAAAATGGGCCTATTCCTTGAAAAATACCCAAACTCTGAATATGTTTATGTTTATGTTTAAATAATTGATAATTATGTTAAATGTGCAAAGTATTGTAGAAAAGAGTTATTAGCAACACATTGTTGGTGATTCCGTAAACAAATTGAGCTTATTCGATGAAAAAAGGCCTCATAATTTTTTATTGTTAGTTAAAAATGATAAGGATGTAATCGTCTTTGAAAATGTAAATGAAAGTAAAACAAAACAAATTTGTAAATGTTCATAATTTGTATTGTTTATCATTCTAATGAAAAAAATTCTTTTCGAAAAAAGTAAGGCTGTATAATTTTAAAAAGAAACATTAAGAAATGAGCCAAAATATTTATTAAAATTGTAATTTTGTCTTTAAAAATAATTAGCCCAGAACGAAATCATATTTTCATTCGCGTAATATTTCAAAAATATTTTAAATTTGAAAGAAGACATAGTCGTCGAAAATGTAACTAAAATAAAAATAAAATGAATTTTTAAATATTCATAAATTTGATCCTGCATAATTTTGAATAGAAATATTAATAAATGAGCCAAAATATTAATTAAAATGCTAATTTTTTCTTTAAAAATAATTAGCCCAAGATTCAACGTGTAGTTGAAATTTTTAATTTTTTTCAAGTTTGCTTGAGAGCTATCTAAATTTTGAAAAAATTGAAAAAAGCACAGAATGAATTCATTAAAATGTTTTAGTATTTCATCACAGTAAAAATTAGGGGAAAATATATTGCATGTGAAAAATTATTTTAAAAAATCTTTAAAAAACACAATATCATTTCATTGAAGAGATTATTAAAGTGCTGGAAGCAATTAAAAAAATAAAAGAGACTTAAATTATTGAAAAGAAAAGTTTTTACCATTATTAAAATTTGTACTGGTTTTTTAATTCCTATTAGATATATTGTGCATATATTTTCACATAAAAATGAATTGGTTTAATATGTTCAAATGGTTTTAATTTTAATACTATAGTTCAGATAGAAAAGTTGTCCTTATTATTAAAAAAGTTATAGCTGCATTGTTTTTTAATGTAAGCTAAAAATTGCCAAACTCTGAATTTGCTTATGAAAATTGTTTAAATAATCAATAATTATTGTAAATTTACAAAGTGGCATAGAAAGAGTAATCGGAAAGGCATTCTAAGTTGATTCCAGAAACAAATTAAGCCTATTTGTTGAAAAATGGCCAAATTCCTAATTTGTTTATGAAAATGGTTTGAATAATTAACGAATATTTCAAATTTGCAAACCATCATAGAAAAAAGTACCCGGAAAGATATTTTCAGATAATTATGTAAAAAAAATTGAGCTTATTCGTTGAAAAATAGCGAAACTGTGTATTTTTTTATGAAAATTGTTTAAATAATTCATTATTCTTGTGCATTTGCAAAGTATAATATTGAACATTCACCGTAAAAGCATTCTTAGTTGATTCCGTTTAAAAAAAATGAGCCTATTCGTTGAAAAATAGCCAAACACTATATTTGTTCATGAAAATTGTTTAAATAATTCATTATTCTTGTGCATTTGCAAAGTATAATATTAGCATTCACCGGAAAAGACATTCTTAGTTGATTCCGTGAACAAATTAAGCCTATTCGTTAAAAAGTAGAAAACCCTGAATTTCCTTACAAAAATTGTTTAAATAAATCATAATTATTGGGAATTTGTACAACACTATAGAAAAGAGTCACCGCAAATAAATTCTCAGTTGAATCTGTAAAAAATTGAGCCTATTAATTGAAAAACAAAATTTATTATAAAGAAATCTTAGTTTCAAATAATTAATAATTCTTGGGAATTTGCGAAACATCATGAAAAAAACTCATCGAAAAGACATTCTTAGTTGATTCCGTGAACAAATTAAGCCTATTCATTAAAAAGTACAAAACTCTGAAGTTCCTTACAAAAATTGTTTAAATAAATCATAATTATTAGGAATTTGTAAAACACTATAGAAATAAGTCACCGCAAATAAATTCTTAGTTAATTCTGTACAAATATTGAGCCTATTCGTAGAAAAATAAAATTTATTATAAAAAAATCTTTGTTTTAAATAAATAATTTTTGAGAATTTGCAAAACATCCTGAAAAAACTCATCTTTTTTTATTTGACGTGGAAATTCTTGCTCTTCTAATGATTTGAAAACAAATTTAATGACAAAATAGCGGCTGCTTTTCTAAAATTCTTGAAAGTAGATTTCTCAAAAACCCCACATTTCGAAACTTTTGTTTATTTGTTATTTGAGAAAGAAACGGTAATATGTACTACATATTGTTTGAGTTTCTTTCTTGGCAAAGTACTGCTTCACAGTGAAAGAAATTATTTTTGAAAAATCGAATTTTCGGATTTTTAACAAAAACAATAAAAGGTACAAAAAGATGTTCAGATAAATGTTTACACTACTACAAAAGTTCTACAAAAATTCCTCTTGTATTGTTTACGAGAATGAAAAAATATAATACGAAATATCCCGGCCTCAAGAATATTTTAGCGTGCATAAAACTGATAGGATGCCTTTTTTATATTGGCAGTAACTTTTTAAATATATTGAAAAAATTGATAAGGTGAAAATCTTCTTTTTATTTTTTCAATTTTTTCCCCTAATTGTTTACAGTTCCTGCTTATGTAAGGAAGACACATATCAGTTTTATATGAGCTTAACCATTTTTAAAGCTAAACTTTTTTTTAAACATAATTTTTTATTTTGTCTTAATCTTTTTTATATTTTTTGAGAAAATCTACTTTCAAGCATTTTAGAAAAGCGGCCGCGATATTTTACAATTTGCTTACATTTCAATTTCGTGGGGATTATTTCAAAGAGCAAGAATTCCCACGCCGAATAAAGAAAGAAAATCTCAAATACTTGCGCTCGTTCGATGAAGACTGCATTTTGAAACAAAAAAATGCCATCAATCTTCGAAATACTTGTTCCTTTATTTTCACTATAAAATGATATATCTAAATACAAAATTTTCCTGATACCCTAAGCTGGACCTCTCTGCTTGATTTGAAATGGAATTGAACCTTCACATCACAAAACGGGATATAGAATATTTTTCGTGTCACCTCTGAAGAATTCCGAGATCTTTGCAAAAATCATGGCATTAAACTAACTTTCAGCTTGAGTTGCATCTTCAGACCAACGGTCAGAAAAATAGGATTAAGCAAACCATTTTGGTCCTGTTGTGTGCTGGAGCCTGAGAGAGAATAAATTCCGAAAGGGGCAATACTCTCAAACGAAATTGCGCGAGATATAAACTCCTCTGTTAATAAAACAGGCTTAAGGCCCTATATGATGGCACTCTACCGTGTTTCGAGGAAGATGACACCAGAGAACTTGCCGAGGACTGTGAAACCTATCGGGACGCCAACTGCAACAGGTGAAAGTACCAAACTCCAATCTCGTTATCGCGGACTTTATGTAATTACTTTAAAAATTCCATGTAAGACTTACGAAATCGAACTGATTGTAAAACTTAGAATTCAAAAATATCCATTGACGTCCCATCTGTCCTAGCTAAAAATCTGTTTAGGACCTGATATGAGTGAACTCGAAAACAACGAACTTGAGAACGAAGAAGAGAGCGAAAACAAGGTTCGAGAAACCGAAAAATTGTGCGTTTCCAAAGACCACGGTGATTCTATAAGTGAATCAGTCGACTCCGAAAAGGACTCCGCGAATAGAGTCAATCGAACAAAGCGCAAAAAGGGATAACTTTAAATGCGTTACTCAATAATAATATTTAACAAAAATTATATTTGTTCGTGTTTCCAGAAATGTAAAACTGAGTTAAAGAAAGACGTTTAGAGGGTCACAACTATGTTGGCGTTTTTTTATATACATAAATCAAAACTAATTTTATGTTACAGTGTCGACCAGGGTAATACGTAAAGTTGTTGATGATACGCAATATCGTGAGTATACTGATTACTGGTCTAAATTACTGGGGAGATACCCAGTTCATTTTTTTTATTGTCACTTGGCTGTGTGTCAACAGCCATTTTTAAGCAACATATACTCAAGGTCTATGAAAAAATTCATGCCGCACAGTGGGCTATTTAACAAAATTTACTTTCAAAACCTAATATCTTTCGAACGATTTGACCAAAAAGTGGATGTGCCTTGAACGAGGTGAAAGCTCATTAAATTCAAAACAAAAGAAAATTATAGAGAAAAAGTTCTCGAATTTCCCGGCCTGGGCAATGCGGGAAAATACAATAATTTTTTAATAAAATTTACAAAATTGTACTGGAACTAGAGAACAAAAATTTGAAAAATTTAGGCAACTTTAAAATAAAAATTTTTGCATAATTACATTTTCGATTGTTTTCAATTTTTGTTCCGCCATATTTGATCTGCAATTTTTTTTTTAACTCTGATGTCAGCTTTTGACTGGACATCCTTGAAAACGTAAATATAGACCATTTTTTTAAGTTGACCAAATTTTCCCAATTTTTGTTTTGCCGTATTAGATCTGCCATTTTTTATTTTGGAATTTTGACTTCCGAATTAAATTCAGCGACCTCAAAAACTGGAAGCTTATAAACTTTGTCAAGTTACTATCAAGTTTCCGATTTGTGTCTCTCAATATTGGGTTTCCATATTTAACCGGATTTTTCTTATAAGTGAAATGTGCCACGCTATTTTTCGTGCCAGGTTTGAATTCAGCATTGAAAAACTGATCAAATATGATGTCCTGCACTAAAAGAAACTTTTTTTCTTGTTCCAGTACAATTTTGAATTTTAAAAAATGACGGGTTTCTCCCGCAATTTCCATGCCGGGAAATGTGAGGAAACTTTTTTCTTTATAGAAGCATTTGAATAAAATTATATTTCCCTCTTATTGTTAATTTAATGAACTTTTACCTTGTTTAAGGAACATTCATTTTGGTCATTTTTTTAGAGAGATATAAGATTTTGAAAGTAAATTTTGCATAATAGCCCACTGTTCGCCGCGATTACGCTGGGACTCGAACCCAGGTTTCTGATTTTCTGGTTAATACCAGGATGCCTCATCTAGTTAACTTTTTTTAGATTTTTATAAAAACTGTAAAAGCTTGAAGAAAAACATATTTTAGGTGGGCCGAATGTTAGAAAAAGAATAATATACGTTTGCAAAAGAGTGTAAGGGAGAGAGATATTAAAACCTAAGGCCGGAAAATGGTCAGATACGAGAACGAGATGCGTGAGTGTAAAAAGCGCGATAGAGAATGAGGGAGTGTGGACCTGTGTTGAACGAAAGGGTCCGTACTCGGTATAGCAACTGACCAAGGCAGTTGAATTCTGGAAGCGAGCGACGCAAGTCAGGAGAGACTCATGCATTATTTTTGAATGAACGTTTTGTATAGACAAAGAAACAAAGTGAGACGTAATTTCCTTACAGATTGAAGGTATCCCGATTTCCTTAGTTTATAATACAAGTAACATTTTAATTATTTCGAGTAAAATTGACCGTGGGTGTAGTGGCGATATACAAGCAAAACTAGTCTCGTGCGCTAGATGCTTCTCACACATTAATGGCTAAACTTTCCATGGAAGACGAATTCCAGCGAACCGCACAATCAAGTGCTTCACTTTTATATTACACTTAATTAGAGCTGAAAGAAAGAACTGTCATATATACACTCAGCGCACCAATTCTCGTTAACTCACGCACACTACTTGATATGTAATGCGAGGATTATAAAGATGCCTGTAAGAGAAGCACACAGGTAATATAAATTGTTCAAAACATTTTTAAATATGATTTTGATGTTCTGTAAACCTAGTTTCATTAATTCTGATTAAAAGGAGTTAATTTAAGTAATTTTTACAGAGATAAAAGAATCGTATTCTTGAAAATGCCAATTTTGTGACATGGCCTTAGCCGTACTAACTCCCAGTAGAACCACGGTATAAATATGTACTATAATATGTATAATATGTAAATATGCAAATATGTATGCGGTCTAAATAAACCAATGGCCAGGTCTCACGAACGTGAGATGGCTGGTCACAGGGCACGATGAAATCACAAAGACAGGTCGTCAAAACTCTCGTGTGTCTTGAGGTCACGAAGCGACCCAAGGATGATAGCTTTCTGCATTATCTCGCAAGTGCCTTAGCATATTTTTGGTACTCAATACGATTATCCGGCAAAAGTCTCTTGCATGCCGAAGACACGGAACGACCCGAGGACGACCACCTAGAGTATTTTCCCCGAAAATGTTTTAACATTTCGTTGACACGCAGGGATGTTTTTCAGGCTATTAACCAGTGAAAGTTTGGCACCTTCAAGAGCACCGATGATCAGAACGACCAGATAAACAGAATATTCTGGTCATAACCGTCGGCTGGTGCCGAAAATTCGAAAACGAAGATAAGTCGCTTCTTGACGTCAACGAGAACTATGTCAGGCCCCAAGTGCGTGACAGAAACGATTGTCAAGCATATGAAGTTCCAGTATATGCGGCACTTCTCATTTTGGACAATTATCTCTATTTCCCTAGGAGCGTTTGGTGGAGTGATGTAAGGGCTAATGCCGTAAGAGTGACAGAGATAGTAATAAAGCACTCTTAGTGCCGCATTGTGTTTTTGATGTACTTGGTTCCCGCATGAGTTGAACAATTAGATAGTATGTGTCCTAGGTGCTCGGGGTGTGCATGGCACGCTCTGCAGCTATCATCGGCAATGTCTTGGCTTAAAATGTGGTGACGGTATGCTCAAGTTGAAATGATACCATCTTGACACACCAAAATGAAACCCTCCGTGCCCCACTTCAATCCGGGTGTTTTGAGGAAAGCAAACTTTAGCTGATACGACATCGAATGATATTTCACATTTCTGTGGAAGATGCGTAGCATCCTCTTGTCGAAGACCTGTTCACTGAAGTCTTTCTCCTGTGCTTTTTTGAATAGGGCCTTCAGGAGTGAGTACACAAGATGATAATGTTTGATGAATTTGGCTCACCCCTAATATTGATGTCAATGTCAAGTGATTCAGCAGCATCCTCTGCTGCTTTGTACAGAAACGCTCCTTTTCTTATTTTTTTTCGTTATTTCTGAACATTTTTAGCAGAGATTCTCGTCCAATTTGCGACTATATGTGCTGTACTCAGAATGATCCTGGTGTGAAGACATTCGAGATTCAGTATTCCGCGACCACCTTGACGTCGCCGATGAGTAGCAGGTTCTCCCGAGGTCCTGCTACGCCTTTCTTTGAGCCGCGTTATTCTTACATCTCTCTTCACACATTTCCGATTGTCCAAACAATCCTACCATTTAGGATAACGCTCTGCTCTTTTGCATAACACTTCTGCCACTATCTCTCGCACTGCACAATTCTCCTGGGTACCTCTGCGGCGGTCTATGCTTCTAGTTCAAGCCAACTTCAGAGTCCTTTAAGTAACGTCGAGGGGTGCACAAAAAAAGAGAGTGGTATGGACTTTTGATTGGATAAGTGTGTCAAGATTCAACTGAAGCGAGAACGAATTGCTAACGGTCCGGGGGACCCTGAGCTTGTGGACATGAGTACCATTAGTCATCTTGACTCTTGAGAGACCTATACATACCTAGGCGTTCCTGTGAGCTGCATTCAGGACATAACATCAGTGAAGACGTGTTTTCGAACCAGATACAAGCGTCTTCTTCGACAAATTTGGTTTTCAAATCTGTCTTCGTAGAACAAGGTATATGCAACTAACGTGCTTGCTGTGCCAGTTCTACTCTACTCGTTTGGGCACGGACTTGTAAATCTCCAAGGTTTTTAAAACCTAATTATCCTGATCCTCTGCGGGATGGAGACTCGATAGTTCATTCCATTCTTACGAGATTGTATTTCGTCAATGATGCAATATCGGTTATTCTCCAGAGGGTTCTTTTGCATTTTCTTTTCTAGTCAGTTGACTCTCCCATCCTCTCTTTGTAGCAGACGCACATCTCTGAGCATATCTCTAGTTTCGTTTTCGCATTTATGTTCCAGTGCATTGTTGATGACTCGGATCTCTCTTTTGATTCCCTTTGGATTCTCTTCTGAGTATAATCTACTCCAAATATAGTCTATCATGTTTTCTTACCCGGGCAGGTACTCAATTTTAATTTGGTAATCCTTTATCGCCAGAATCCATGTGGTAAGTCTCGCGTTGACAAAGTTACATGTTTTAAGGAATTTCAAGGCCGTGTGGTCCATCTTATATACAATATCTGCACCTTGCAAATATATTCTCAACTTTTGCAGAGCCCGTGAAATAGGGAGAAGTTCGTTTTTCGTTGTGAAGTATGTCAGTTCTGGACCTTTCAGAATTCGGCTGGCCATACAAGTTATTTCTTTCTCCTTTTCATCGTTGAGTTGATACAGAAGCGCACCCAGAGTATATCCAATCTCATCAGTTTCCAAATAATATTCCTTATTTGGGTCTAGAATAGAATAGTTGTTTTATGCTTCGGAAAAATTCCTGTGTTTCCTGGTCCTAGTTCCACAGTACGCCCTTTTTTTATCATTTTCAGAAGGGCCACCGTTTCCGCGGCATGTACCCTCGCAATTGCTACACGTTCTTAGATGGGGGAAAGTTGGTAATGCTCTATAGCTTGTCTGGATCTGGTTTGATTCCTTCGTTTGTTAGAAATAATCCAAGAAACTTAGTTTTTTTTTTCTAAAGAAATGCGACTTAATAAGATCCAGTGTGAGGTTATGATTCTCAAGTTTCTGCAAGAACTCCTTCAAGTACTCAAAATGCTGCCCATGCGATTCCGAGGTGACCGCGGTGTCATCCTCCAATGATATTATGTGATTCCCACTCTCTGTAGGGCGTTATTCAATCCTCGGACTAAGGCTGCATTACCGGTTTTCTGTCCGAATGGTCCTATTTTAAATTTGTAGCTCCTTTCTCGATATTGAAAACCGGTTTATTGTCTTAACTCGGGGTGTAGGGGCACCTGCCAAAAACTGCCGTCATGTCTAATTGTGACATTATATTCTTGCCCCTGGGCGTATCACCAAACCACATTCAGGAGGCATCATCGATTAAGAATGCTGTCGACGAGGAACAAAGTATCTGCAACGAACATGCTTGCCGCGCGGGTAGTACTCTATTCATTTGGAGAAGTTCCATGGACGAAGGAAGAGCTTAGATCCCTCGATATCGGGTCACCAAAAGTTATGCACGTGAACAAAAGCATGCACCTTAAGTCATCTATTCCGCGATTTGACATCAAACATTATAATGTTTGATGCATTTTGGTTTGAGTACTTGAGATGGATAATTATCCATCTCGAGTACTCACTCCTGAAGGCCCTAATCAAGAAAGCACAGGAAAAAAACTTCCGTAAACAGCTCCTTGACAAGTCGCATGAGCTAAGGTTTGCTTTCCGCAAATCACATGGATTGAAGTGGGGCACAGAGGGTTTCATTTTGACGTATCAAGACGGTGTCATTTCAACTTCAGCATACCATCGCTACATTTTAAGCCAAGACATTACCGATTATAGTTGAAGGGCGTATCATGCACATTCCGAGCACCTAGGACACATACCATCTGGTTATCTAACTCATGTGGGAACGAGGTACATCCAAAGGCATAATGCGGCACTAAGAGTGCTTTATTACCAGTTGTTGAAAGTGATAAGTGGTGCATATAATTGAACTTTATATTCTCGACAATTGTTTCTGTCGCGCACTCGAGGCGTGACACAGTTCTCCTTGACTTCGAGAAACGAACCAAGTTCGTTATCGAATTTTCGGCACCATTCGACAAGAACATCACAGCCAAGGAGAATAAATAGAAAGAGAGGTATAAAGACCTTATAAGCGAGTTGCGACGGTTATACACGGAATAGTCTGTTAAGCTAGTCATCCTGATCATGATGCTCTTGCAGGTGCCAAGCTTTCACTGGTTAACATCCTGAAAAGCATCCCTGCGTGTCCACGAAATGCTAAGACACTTGCGGGCAAGATGCAGAAGGCGGTCGTCCATGAGTCGCTCCGTGTGCTCAGGGTGCACGAGACTTTTGCTGGATCGTCCAATTGAGTCCATCGCACACTGTAACCGCCTATCTCACGGTCGTGGAACGTGGTTACAGCTGAAACCTTACTCCCATTCCGCTGGGAGCGGGTGCAATTTTGTAGAATGACACCTACTCCCGGTGAAATGCCGCGGTTGTACTTATGACAAACTTTTAATTGTATAGATTGTTCTTCTGCGGAGACCCACATCTAGGTATAAAGTATACGAGTGCTTACAAGTAAAAGCGACAAAGGCTTGTAACAACTCGTAAAACATTGATGAATATTCCTTACGAGTAAAGCTGAGTATTTTCAGGAGGGTGTTCCCGACTTCGCATTATGCGCTCGAGGGAACCAACCTTTAAGCAAACTTCCTTTGTTACTACTAGATAAAGCCCATGTTTAAACTGTGTTCGAGATTTCATCTAGATCTTCTTTCTTCCGCGTCGCGGGTAACTTCGAGACCGTCTGCGGCCCTCGACTATTCTCGTCTACCTGTTGTATAAAGCACATAGGTCGCGCGAGGGGATCCTCAGTACCACTTTACTCACTGTTCGGGTTACTCTTTTTTCTTCAAAAGATCTGTGCAATGTATTTATTTTACGTTCGTCTCCCCGGTTTTCCAAATCTTTTTTTAACAGTGAACGGAAATCAGCCATTATGATTACAAAATGTGAACAAAGACCGTAGACTCCCAAAACACGCGTAACCCAGTAAAAGAAAGAACGGGTGTAGAATATTTAATGAAGACAAAAGTCAAGAGTGGATTAAAAGATTAGTTGATCAGATTTTTTTCTGTGATAACGTACTCTCTTATCTTCAAAATATCCGTGAAGTGGGTTCCTCATTCGTTCCACTGCTCCTCAAACATCCTCCCTTTTCCAAACTTACCAGTAGGCAGCCATTATGCTTACGTCCCATCGGCCATCATATCTAAGCTCTATTTCTATTACATCTTGGTGGAAGCGTTCGCCCTGCTCTTCTTTATAATCTCATGATTATATAGCACGTTAGGATTCTGGTTCGATCGCAGGTGAGCCTGTCATTGGAGACGCTTGTTCATCTTCACATCTTAACGCCCACCAGCAGTTATCATCGTTTCGAGCTAATTTAAATAATTTTTTTTTTAAATGTCCGTGTGTGTATGTCTGTGTGTGTAACTTTTTTCTGTTCGCCATATCTCGAAAAGTAAAAGAGCTACGACCATGAAATTTGGATGAAGTGTAACTCTGATTGATATCCAGGTCTGATAGGATTTTGAGCCAGATCGACAATCTAGAAGTAGTTTTTTCTTTCTTTTAGAGATTTAAAAAGAAAATTTTTACCTTGTTTATATAAAATTTTTTTTTTTGATATTTGACATACAACGTCACGATATCTAGCGTTTTTTTTGCGTTTCTAAGACGCATCGATCGACCTATTGTTGAAACTTTTATGAAACACCAGTACCGATTTATGAAGTTTAAAAAAAATGGTTTATTCTGTTTATATGAAAAAAACTTTTTTGATATTCAAAACACGACAATATTACATGTAGAATATTTATTCGCGTCCTTGAGACGCATCGATTGACCTATTGGTGAATCTTTGATGACCGACCACTACCGATTTATGAAGTTTGAAAAAAATTGGTGTATTCTGTTTATATGAGAAAAACTTTGTTCATGTTAGGAGTACTACATTACTGTATCTGACATGTTTGTTTGCGTCTTCGAGACACATTGAATGACTATTGACGAACCTTCTATAACCTCTTATGTTCTAGCAATACCGATTTGTAAATTTAAAAAATATGTTGTTTATCTTGTTGATGAAATGAAGAAATTATATGAAGAAATTTTTTTCAATATTGGGATTACAACTATAATGTATACAATATATTTGTTCGCGTCTTCGAGACGCATCGATTGCCAAAATTAGGAACTTTTCACGATCTACCATAAACTATTAATATCGTTTGTAAATTTTTCAACAAAATTAGTTTCTTTGTTTTTAAGAGGGTTTTTTGGGGGAATATAACAGTACTGCATTTGATGTAATTTTTCACGTCTTCGAGACGCGTGGATTGATCTTTTGACGAACTTTTGAAGACCATTATTCAATAATCAATAGCTACTCAGAAAGTTTTAAGAAAAGTTACATTGTTTCCACGAGGTTTTAGTCTGAAATATAAAACTAACGTAGGTTAAAAAGTTGTTCATTATAATAGAACACATCAAATGACATTTTGGTGGGCCCTCTGATTTTCTGAAAATAAAATTTTCGGAAAAACAGAAGCATAAACTTGTAAAATATTGAAAGTATCCATTTGTTTCTTTTGTCAGGGTAAACCTCTCTCTATGAGGAAGCAAATTTATTTGATACTTATAAGGAAGCAAAATGCTCATAAAATGAGCACAAAATAAATACACTTATAGTGAATACGTCTATAGTACTTCGCAGCCGTTTACAATTACTTACTAGCGACAATGCTGTGCTTCCATAGATCCAAATAACCTTGCTGAGAGCAAGGTGAACGTTTTTTCAAACCATGAAAGAAATGTAGCGTAGATACCGAGGCAGATGTGATGTAAACATGATGGTTTGTTGAATTTAGAAAAGCGCCGTGCCCTGATAGGCCAAAAAGGGCTTCGGATTCGGATTCAGCTACACCAAAAACATGAAGGTATCATGGTCCAGTCTGCTGGACAAATTTTTTTTTTTTGGCTTGAGTAGAACTCTGACCTGGTGGGCCATAACGGGATCGAATTCGGATTTAGCGACCCCAAAAACATAAGCGTATCAAGATCTAGTCTGCTGGACAAAAAAATGTTGCCGAAAAAATCTTTTTGTTAAAGTTTGGGAAGAAACCTGAAAAATTCGTCTGAAAATATTTTTTATTTATTTTTGTATATTAGCTCATTTTCTGTGCATCGTAGATGACAGTTGTGCGTAAATAAGTTGAAGTACATTTAATTCCCTGCAAATCTATAAAAAAAACATCTTCTCCCTCTCGTACGTCTAAATTTACACCGTCCTGAAAAATAACCTTTTTCATGAAATTTTTTCAGGCATTGAGTTTTATCGAAATAACTTGTTTCTAGTGAACTTCATGTAAAAGTTTGTTTTTGTGATGATACAAATACGTACAGTTCCCTGTAAAACTGAAGGAAATCAATTAAAATCGTAATCGATTTTAGTTCCTTTTTTATTATTATTGTGAAAATCGCATTGCATTGAAAATAATTTCTTTTAGTTTTAGGACAAATTTTACGTTTTTATATCACCACAAAAAGAATCTTTTACATGATGTGCACCAGAAACAAGTTATTCTGAAGAAAATTGATTTACGGTAAGTTTTACACACTTCAATTCTCATTAATGCTACTTCAGACAGAAGATGCTCTGAAAAGGAGAAATTTTCAACAACAACAACAACAACAACAAAACCACTGATTTAAACTGACTTTCTGCACCTCTCCCAAATTATTTTAATAGGTTTCAGGTTTCCAAAGGTATTCAACATTTAGATTCTTTTTTGGACGCCAAATCACAGACTTGAAGCTGAAGAAGCTCTACTTTGGAGTAATTTTTATTTAAAAAAATATACATAATAACATCCAATGAAAAATAAAAAATTCTAGTTTATTCGGAAATCCTCTGAGGAATTTTTTCTTGTTGTTCTTAAAATTATTGTGGGGTATCACATACATGAGATTTAAGGGAACAAGAGGTGACAATCTTTTTGGGTTGAAGTCCCTCAAGACACACCGTGAACTCCTTATATAAAATAACCCATCTGGTTCCTTTTCATTTGTACGACCATATTTATCATTTAAAAATTTAGGGCGTTTAAAATTGAATACTTTGAACCCGAAAGTGCTTGAGTTACAACAATTTGAATTTTAATTTGTTTAAATGAAAAAGTTACAAGTTTCCTAAAATGTAAATATCCAATAAAAATATTATTCATGTGCAAAGGAAACGTAGGTTCAATTATACCATGTTTCCTCTTAGATACGGACTCCACATATTAAAAATTGAGAAATTTCCTTTTACTTTACTCATCAAATATTTCAATTATACAGTTTTTCTCTTTCTATATGTAGCACTCACTGGTAAACTCTCATATTTAATTTTCGAACATTTCATCTTCGAATTTCCTTTTGTTTTTATTAACTTTTGTATATTTTTATTTCTTATATACACAGTTTTCCCCTCTCTACTTACACCTTAACATGCACAAGAGCTACTAATTAATCACTCAATGTTAATTACTATGCATTAATCTCATACCTAATTTGATACGTATTCTGAGGTTAAATCTATTATTATTTTTTTTTTTTTAGTTTATAGATTTAATTATAAGATTAATCGAGGATTATACCGATCAGTGCTTGCATACATTTTTGTAATGACATTGTATTATCCTCTTCCTTAGAGGGCTATTTAGCCCTAGGTACTTTTCTTTAATAAATACAAATAGTTTTTGAAATAAAAGTATGGCCAACCGATTTCCGATTTTGACACTCTTGGCATCGAAGTGTAATAAAAAGAAAAACGGGAGATGCAAGCACTTTAGGTTTAGCTTAGCCGAGAACCTCCGTTAGAGGTCTTCACTTGGGTGGGCCGAAAAAAAAAAATTTCTAGCAATCGATTTCTGATAGCAAAAAATGGTTAGTTCTTTATGACGGAATATACTGTAATTTTTTAGAATCGATTAATATCTGTCACCTCCTGAAGTGTATTGAAAATTGCAAAAATCTAATTTAATCGTAAAATATATAAAAAAAATGAATTCTCAGTCATAAATTTATATATATATATATTTAAAAACTAAAGGTTAACAACTACCACAGGGTCCCACTGGGAGCAACTGTCATATAAAAAAAAAATAAAAAAAAAAAAAATAAAAATGACATCGGCTCCCAGTAGGACCGCGGTAAATCCCATTCATGGCCACGTCTCACGACCGTGGGATATATATATATATATATATATATATTTATTTCGGTTTCGATTTCTTTGGAATAGAACTGAAGGGCTTATGACAAAGCCACTGAACGCGTCCTCGGGTTGCGGATAGAGGGTCCATGTACCAAGGGTTTCTGCTGAATATGGTTACAATAATTAATAAGCAGT
>JAABKJ010006978.1:0-21391 GCA_011634705.1 Andricus grossulariae
TATATATATGTATATATATATGTATATATGTACTGAGAACGCATGCTCACCTTCCCCGTTGTTAGGATATACATGAATTTATATATCGAAGTACTTTCTCCCTCAGCGAGCTTCATAAAACGCGCCGGGTTCAAGTTATTTATTCGCGAATCGCGAATAGCTACACACAACATTGTATGTGTGCTTTTTCTGGGTGCGTAAAGGTTAACCGATAATGATGATTCTCCTTCCCTTCTCTTCTTTTCTCTCTCTCTCTCTCTCTCGATATTTCAATCTTTTGCGTTTTCTCTTCCATTTTTAGTATCAAATTCATTTCACTTTACAAGCACTTCACTTTCCTCTATCTTTCAGTGAAACCATTTTCTGAAACTGATAACATTTTTCGCGTCCCTTTAGCTTGAAAATTAGGCATATGTGCCTTAAAAAATGATTTGCGAAGCTTCTACCTTCCCCTGTCACTCCTCTTCTATCCTGTCCGTTCCTATTTTATCACCCCCACTTTTTTCCTACTCTTATACTTCTTTCCACTACTTCTCTACTCTCCTCTGCTGCACCATCATTGCACAATCTCTTCCTCCACATTTTCTCTCGCACTTCCCTTACTCCCATCATATGCGCTCGGGCTTTAATTTCTCCTCTCCTCGCTCCCTTACTTCCCAGCAAACCCCCTCCATTAATTCCCCTACTTCTCCCATACTTCTTCTCTCCTCATTTTCATTATCAAATTCATTTCACTTTACAAGCACTTCACTTTCCTGTATCTTTCAGTGAAACCATTTTCTGAAGCTGATAACATTTTTCGCTTCCTTTTATCTTAAAAATGAGTCAAATGCGCCTACGAAAATGGTTTGCAAAGCTTACCTTCCTCTATCACTCCTCTTCTATCCTTTCCGATCCTATTTTATCACTCCAACTTTTTTCCTGCTCTTCTACTTCTTTCCACTACTTTTCTACTCTCCTCTGCTGCACCATCATTGCACAATCTCTTCCTCCACATTTTCTCCCGGACTTTCCTTCTATCACTTGCGCTCGCGGTTTCACTTCCTCTCTTCCCTACTTCCCATCACACCTCCATTATTTCCCCTACTTCTTCCATACTTCTTCTCTCCTCATTTTCAATATCAAATTCATTTCACCTTACAACCACTTCACTTTCCTGTATCTTTCAGTCAAACCATATTCTGAAGCTGATAAAATTTTTCGCGTCCTTTTAGCTTACAAATTAGGCAAATGCGCCTACGAAAATGGTTTGCAAAGCTTCTACCTTCCCCTATCACTCCTTTTCTATCTTGTCCGATCCTATTTTATCACTCCCACTTTTCTTTTACTCTTCTACTTCTTTCCACTACTTCCCTACTCCTCTTCTTTTCCATCATTCCACAATCTCTTCCTCCACAATTTCTTTCTCCCGCACTTCCTTTACTCCCATCACTTGCACTCGGACTTTAATTTCTCCTCTCCTCGCTCCCTTACTTCCCATCAAAACCCCCTCTATTATTTCCCCTACTTCTCCCATACTTCTTCTCTACCCATTTTCAGTATCAAATTCATTTTACTTTACAAGCAATTCACTTTCCAGTATCTTTCAGTGTAACCATATTCTGAAGCTGATAACATTTTTCGCGTCCTTCATCTTAAAAATTAGTCAAATGCGCCGACAAAAATGGTTTTGTAGCCTATCAAGACGTTAGTTAGGTTTGCAAAGCTTCTACCTTCCCCTATCACTCCTCTTTCATCCTGTCCGATCCTATTTTATTACTCCCACTTCTTTCCTACTCTTCTACTTCTTTCCACTCCTTCCCTACTCTCCTCTTCTTTCCCGATATTCCACGATCACTTTCTCCCTCCACACTTTGTCTCTCCCGCACTTCCCTTACTCCCATCACGTACTCTCGCGCTTTAACTTCCCCTCTCCTCGCTCCTCTACTTCCCATCACACCTCTATTATTTCCCCCACTGCTCCTACACTTCTCTCCTCATTTTCAGTATCAAATTCATTTCAGCTTCCTATATCTTTCAGTAAAAACATCTTCTGAGGTAGATAACATCTTTCAATTACTTTTATCTTACAAAAAAAGGTTTCAAAGCCTCTTAAGAGATTAATTAAGTTGTTCAAATCCCCCCCACCCCAACCCCGCTCCTATCACTTATGTTGTATCCTCTTCTATTATATTCTATCACTGCCACTTCTTTTCTACTATTCTACTTCTTTCCACTTTCTGTCTACTCTCCTCTTCTTCCCCCTTACTCCAAAATCTCTCCCTCCCTTACTTTCCTTACTCCCATCACTTCCTCACGCGCATTCACTTCCTCTCTCCACGCTATCTTACTTTCTATCAAACCTTCGGCCTTATTTCCCTTCCTTCTTCTTTCCTCATTTTCAGTATTAAATTCGTTTCAATTTACTAGTACTTTAATTTTATATATTTTTGATAGAAACCATATTCTGAGGTATATAAAATTTGTCGCGTCCTTTTATCTTGAAAATTAGCTCCTTTTTAACTCTCCTCTCCCACCATCTCACTCCACAATCCCTCTCTTCCTCACTCCCCTTACTTCTACCACTTCCCCTATTACCTCATCGCTCCCCTACTTCTAATCACAACCCATCCCTTATTTCCTTTACTTCTCCTGTCCCCATTTTCAGTATCAAATTCATTTCACTTTACCACCACTTCATTTTCTTGCGTCCTTTTACCTTAGAAATTATCTAAAGTAGGCGCCATGCGCCTATAAAAAAGAGGTTCGTAGCCTATTAAGACGTTAATTAAGTTGTTAAAATCTCCCCCCTTCCCGTATCACTCCACTTCTATCCTATCCTATCCTATCCTATCCTATCCTGTCCTATCACACCTGCTCCTTATCTCCTACGCTCCTATCCTACACAGTTACTCCCTCACCTCTTCCTCTATTACTCCCCACCTTTCCCCCTTACTTCCCCTACTCCTTCCATTCCCTCTCGCGCATTCGCTTCCCCTCTCCTTGTCCCCCTACTTTCCATCACACCCCCTCCATTATTTCCTCTACTTCCCACCTCTACGTCTCCTCTCCCACTCCTCTTCCCTTCTTTCCCTGCCCACTTCCTCTCTCTTCCATTACTGCACCTCCCGTGAAAGAATTATGACAAATTAGGCTACAGGTCATAATTTTTATCCGATTTAAACGATTTTTGTTTTAAATTGAAGCTGAATGAATTCCCTACGAGCTCAAGAGAAGTTTGTATGATTCTATTATGATGGGGAAGGGTCAAAGAAATCTTACGTAAAATTTCTTTAAAAAAGTAAAAAGTAAAAAAATGTAAAATTAGCATCAATTATAATTTATTGTAAAATTGCTAAATTTTACAATTAAACGGACAAGGCTTTTAATCTGAAAGATTTAAAAGTGTAATTTTACTAACTAATTTTGAATATTGTTTGCATAAAATACTGTTTAATAATTTTTCTGTATTAATATTAATTTCCACTTGTATTAATTATTAATTTGTACAAGAATTTTTTCAAAATCATACTCTGAAAAAATATTTGCTGTCAAATAAATGGTTTTTTATTCCAATGAAAATTTTTCTTCAATTCCAAATGATTTTATTTATTTTGAAAATATTTTTATTCAAAACAAAAAAATTATTTTAAAGAAAAAGTTTATTTCTCTTCTAATCATTTAAATATTGAATATCTAGATTGAAAAAGGTGATTTATTTAAATACGCAATAATGAAAAAAAGGTTTTGTTATACCTGTTTAGGGGAAACGTTTCCCACCATGACAAGGAAATTCTTTCACACCATTACACAGGAGATTAAAATTTTCGTGGTTTCTGAAGATGGCACAAATCGATTTTGATGAATGAAAATATTCTATTGAGTTCACACGCGAGTTAATCTTTATTCCTCCTGAATAAATTGCCCCTCTTGCACCCCTATTTTGTCAGAAAAGTGTGCAACAGGGTGAATATAATATTATGATAAATCACTTGTTTCTGTATTTTAATATATGTTTATTAGATTCAGATAAGTCAATTTTTTCCCTAGGGGAATAAATTTCCAACTTTTTCAAATATGATTTAACGATTATTTTCATGGATTTTATCAATAATTTTTTTATCCTTTCTGTTTCAGGTAAGAAATGCCAGATAACTCAACTCTGCTCACTCGACTGATTTTCAATGCCAGGTGCTTCCAATTCATTATCCCAGCACATAATTATTCGAGGTATTCCAATTACTATTCAGTAATTACATCAAAGATAACTCCCTGTATTTAACGAATTTCCGGTTCTTTTTATGGGAAAGCAAGCAAAAAATTCCGCGAAGTGGTCGAATTGAATAATTTATAATTAAAAAGGTATTTAAAATGGGCATTAATTAAGAATAGAACATTTTCGTAAGTCAGTGTTTAAAAATCTTGATTTGGAAGACCTTGTTAATTATTTTTAATTTACTCATTCAATTTTAAATTTTATTCTTGTCTGAGACTGTCTTTTTTTCATCTTTCATAAAAGGTTTTCTAGTCATTCTGTATTTTTTCAGATTGAAAAAAAATATTTAGATGTCGCCGAAGTTTTTATTATGGCCCGTATAGTTGATAATTTTTATTTGTTTATAGTTTAAAATTTGTCATAACAATTAAAGGTAATTCTTCTTTACAAAGTTGTGAAACACGGATTTCATGTTTATTCTGCATTTTTCGCGAATTTCACACCAAACAAGATTACTTTAACAATATAGTTGAATTTTCAATAAATAATTAAATTTTTAACAATATAGTGGAATTTCCAACAAAAGGGTTAAGTTTTCCAGCTAAAAATTGAGTGTTTTGGAAAAGATTTGAATTTTAAACTCGAAAAGTTGAATTTTCAACCAGAAAGTAATTTTCAATCAAGAAGGAATAATTTCCAAGCAAATAGTTGAATTTCCACTGAAAACAAAATTTCAATTAACAAGGATAAGTTTTTAACCAAAAATGGAATCTTTAAACTCTCAGTGTGAAAAAAAAATTATTTCCCACAAAACAGGACGATTTTCAACAAGTTGAATTCAACCAAAAATGACAAATTTTCAACAATATACATGAATTTTCACATAAAAAATTTATTTTAAACAAGAAAACGAATTTTCAAGAAAACACGTGAATTTTCAACCAAATTATTTAATTTTTGAAGCCAAAAAGACGATTTATCTAAAAAAGCAGTTGAATTTCCAACCCAAAAATTTGATGTTTCAACAACAACAAATCATTCTTACCCAAATAGTTTAATTTTCTACTGAATTGTTGTTTTTTTAACCAAAATGGACCAAGTTTCAAACAAGAAGATTAATTTTTTACAAAAAAAAAAAGATTTTTCAACAAAAGAGTTCAAAATTGATCCAAATATTTGAATTTGAAAAAAAAAATTTTTTTAACCGAGAAGATAAATTTTTTTGAAAAAAGGATGATTTTTTAACAAAAGACGTGAATTTTCAATACATTTTCAACCAAAAAGTTCATTGTTTGTCTAAAAATATCAATTTTCAATCAAAAAGATGAATTTTCAACAAATAAGACTAATTCTCTACTAAAAAAAAAAGAATTTTCAACAATATACATGAATTTTCACATAAAAAATTTATTTTCAACAAGAAAACTAATTTTCAACAAAACACATGAATTTTCAACCAAATTATTTAATTTTTGAAGCCAAAAAGATGATTTATTTAAAAAAAACAGTTGAATTTCCAACTTAATATGATTTTTCAACAAAAAATCATTTTTACCCAAATAGTTTAATTTTCTACTGAATTGTTGATTTTTTAACCAAAATGGACGAATTTTCAAACAAGAACATTATTTTTAAAAAAAGAGAATTTTCAACAAAAGAGTTCAAAATTGATCCAAATTTGAGTTTGAAAAAGAAAAATTTTCACCCAAAAATGGAGAAGTTAAATTTTCAGTTAAAGAAAATAATTTTTAACAAAAAGTGAAACGAATTTTCAACAAGAGTTAATTTTCCAATAAAAGACTCATAAAAAATTAAATTTTTGGCTAAAAAAGAGATCTTTTTAACAAAATAGTTGCATTTTAAACAAATGAATAAAAATTTCAATTAAATTGTACATTATTAAGCAAATAATATAAATTCCCAACCAAAAATATAATAGTTGAAAAATGACTTTAACAAAATAGTTGAAAAACGACTTTAACAAAACAGTTGAATTATCAGCCTGAAAATATGTTATTTCAACAAGAAAGTTTATTTTCTATCAAATGGTTAAATTCTCAGAAAAGTAGTTTAATTAATTATTAACCAAATACTCGAATTCTATACCAAAATAGTTGAATTTTTAACAAAAAATGAAAATTTTCAATAAAAAAGTCAATTTTCAACCGGATAGTTTAATTTTGTAGTAAATTGTTGAATTTTCAACTTAACATTTTTTTCAACAAAGTAGTTGAATTTAAACAAAAAAGTGAATTTACAATAAACTAATTGAATTTTCAACTAAAAGGATGAATCTTTAACAAACAAAAAAATTAATTTTCTACAAAGTAGGTAAACTTTTAACCAAGTAGTGGATTTTCCAACCAAAAAGGATTTTTCAATTAATCAAAAACAGTAATTCAATTAAAAAAGACCACTTTTCAACAAAATAGATGTAAAAAGATTAATGTTCAATTATAAATATTATTTTTTAACCGAAAATTGAATAGTTACATTTTCTGCGTAAACAAATAATTCTTCAACAAAAAACGAATTTTCAGTAAAATAGTTAAATTTTCAGCCAAAGATATGAATTTTCAACTAAAATGATGCAACCTAAAGAAATGCATTTTTAACAAAAAAGTTCAAAATTCAACGAAATAATTGAATTTTCACACAAAAAAATTATTTGTTAATCAAGAAGATTAATTTTATACAAAAAAAAAAAAAAAAAAAAAAAAATGAATTACCGACCGTAGTTTTTGACACGATTCCCTCCCCCTCTCAAATTGATAACCTACTTTATGGACGGCCCCTAAATGTTTGCTTATTATTACTTTCCTAATCGATGTGTTTCTCAACCCTCGGTTATTGGGATTCCG
Organism: Andricus grossulariae; assembly: GCA_011634705.1. Taxonomy (NCBI): domain Eukaryota; kingdom Metazoa; phylum Arthropoda; class Insecta; order Hymenoptera; family Cynipidae; genus Andricus; species Andricus grossulariae. Next base: position 7,057 of record JAABKJ010006978.1, read on the forward strand.
TGTAATTATCGTAGAAAGTGAAGTGGGTAAAAATCCATTTCGAGGGGACATTCTTGGTTAAGATTCGCCTCTGACCCTTTTTCCCATCGCCTTTGTCTTGTCTCCATGGATAAAACCCTTTCTTTTCTCCTGGCGACCACGAAATTGGGGGAGCCTCGATAGAAATAGTTGGAATACGAGACGTTACATTGCGGTGATTTGCTTCTTGCCCTGCGATGAATCGCCTGATCCCTTTCCCAAGGGCGAAAAAAGGACAGATATAGAGAGAAGGACCACGAGATTTATTAGGCTATTATTCCGGCCCATATATATTCGCCTAGAGCTGCCGCAGGTACAAACTTCCAAATTTGCCTCTGGAACTCTCCCAGGCATTACATAATCGATTTTGACCTTGAATTTTTAATCCTGATCAATTTCCTCGTGAGCTCTCGTAATCAGTGATTTGTGCATGGGAACTTTTTAAGAATCGAACTTAAAAGCTGGGATTTTTTAAAGGGAACGATTCCAGCGTGGCGATTTGACAGAAAAACCTGAAAACTCCAGAAAACCGGGAAATAGCTGAAGTGATTCGGATCCGTGCTAAGTTTCTAGATACTAAGTTTCTAGATGCTAAGTTTCTAGATGCTAAGTTTCTAGAAGGGGTTTAAAGGGTATCGCAATTGTGTGTCACGAATTTCACGTAAACAGCTTCAAGGTTATTTATTATCTCAATTGCGCAATATCATTTTATGATGTTATGGGTATTCGGCATCCCTCAAAAACCTTCTAGAAACATAGCACGATAGATTCCGTTATCGACATCGAGAAATTTCTATACCCTGAAGTGTTTCGTGTCCATGCTAAGTTTCTAGGAGGTTTTTAAAGGGTGCCGCAATTGTGTGTAACGAATTTTGCGTAAACAGCTTCAAGGTTATTTATTATCTCAATTGCGCAATATTTTATGACGTCATCGGTATTCGGTGCCCCTCGAGAATCTTCTAGAAACATAGCACGATAGATTACGTTATCGACATCGAGAAAAATCTATAGCTCAAGTGTTGTCAAGGTTCTGAAAGGGTACTGCAATTGTGAGTAACGACTTTTGCGTAAACAGATTCAAGGTTATTTATCATCTCAATTGCGCAATATTTTATGACGTCGTCGGTATTCGGTGACCCTCGAGAACCTTCTAGAAACATAGCACGATAGATTCCGTTACCGACATCGAGAAATTTCTATAACTGAAGTGCTAAGTTTGTAGAAGTGTTTTAAAGCTAAAGTGCTAAGTTTCTAGAAGGTTTTTAAAACTGAATTGCTTAGTTTCTAGAAGGCAATTGTGAGTAACGAATTTTGCGTAAACAGCTTCAAGGTTATTCATCATCTCAATTGCGCAATATTTTATGACGTCGTCGGTACTCAGTACCCCTCGAGAAGCTTCTAGAAACATAGCACGGACACGAACCACTTCAGCTGTGGAATGGTCTCGATGTAGGTAACATGTCGGTAACAGGAATCTTGCGAATCAGTCTCTCCTGGAGGTTTACTTTAGGTGCTTTGGGCTGGCTCATTTATTAGTTCTTCTGGAAGTTTTTTTGTCCCGTTAGCCTATCCGGTGCCTCATTTGTAGACGAACCGGGACCATTGTCGCGTTCATTCGATCATGAGTGGCGCAAGAAGAAGAAGAAGCAAGACAAAAATGAATCTGTCGTCGGTAGTTGCTTCGAGCAAGAAGTGTGTCAGCCTCTTTTTTTTTCTTTTTTTATTTGCTCCAACTTGGGAGACGAACCGTTCTCAGAAGTTTTACCATCGCAAAGGTCTTTTCTCTTCCTTCTTTCGATCGCGAACCAGTCGAGCCACTCATGTATCCACACACCCACTTTTCATCTACTTTTTTTTTTTGTGGATACTATCTTTACACGTCGAATCGTCCAGACCATGCTCTTTTGCTATCTGGCAAAGTTTAGGAAAGATTGTTTTTCACTTTTTCTTGGCGAAGTCTAAGGCTTATTGATTCGTGATTGAAAGTTTTTGTTCGTTGTATTAGCAGGGTGGTTGCTTGACCAAGAAATGGGGAGACGAGAGTGAATTTATTCAACTATGAAAATTTTGAAAATTATAAAAAAGAAAAGAATTTGGCGATGAAATTTGGACAACACTCTCTTAAGGGGCTGTTCATAAATTACTTTGTCAATTTGAGGGGGGGGGGGGCAGTGGAAGTAGCTTTGCGAATTTAGGTAATGTTTGCGAACCGGGAAAAACCGGAAATTTTTTTTCTTTGATTAAAAAAGTTTGGACTTGCCTTTCCAGGCTACCTTCAAAACTGTATCGGCAGAGAATTTAAGATCGCCGTGGAAGTAAATTCAAAAGAGGTGGGTTAAACCCGGGACAAGGTCAGCGTAAACTTATCCAAGAAAAAGGACATCCTTAAACCCCTTTTTTTCTTGTTTTTCTTGTCCTTTCAATCGCTTTTTCGCAAAGTTTCGAACGACTTTAATACTACTTATTATGATCAGGACCCTCTTTGCTCTTTCAAGACCACATCCCACGGGTCAACTTAACCCTTCCACAAGATTTTTTTCTTTGATCTCATTCAACAGAGTTGAATTTTCAACTGGTTCAGTTTTGAAACAAAAAATATTAAACTTCAACCAAATAATTGAATTTTCAATCTAAAATAACTCACTTTTTAGAAGGCAGTTGCTTTTTCAAACAAAAAATTTGAATTTTCCAGAAAAATTGTCATTTTCATTCATGAAAGATGAGTTTTCGACCAAAAATTATTAATTTTTAATAAAATAATTCAATTTTCAAGAAAATAAGTAAATTTTCAACAAAGTAGTTAAATTTTTAACGAAATAGTGGAATTTTCAAACGGGTTCAGTTTTGAAACAAGGATGAAAATTCAAACAAACAAATAATTAAATTTTCAATCTAAAATGACCCACTTTTTAGAAGATAGTGACATTTTCAACCCGAAAAGTTGAATTTTCCAGAAAAACGTCATTTTCAACTAAGAAAAATGAATTTTTAACCAAAAATTATAAATTTTCAACAAAATAGTTGAGTTTTTAACAAAGGAGTTTAATTTTTAACGAAATAGCGGTATTTTTAAACAGTTGGTTTAGTTTTGAAACAAAAAAGATGAAACTTCAACCAAATAATTAAATTTTCAAATTAAGATCGAAAAGAAATCTATTTTATCATGAATAATTTTACGCTCTAAAATTACCCACTTTTTAGAAGATAGTGACATTTTCAATCCGCAAAGTTGAATTTTCTAGAAAAAAGGTCATTTTCAACCAACAAAGATGAATTTTTAACGAAAAATTATTACTTTTCAACAAAATAATTTAATTTTTAACCTATTAGTTAAATTTTCAACTAAAAAAGATAAGTTTTCAACTAAAAATGGAATAGTTGAGTTTTCAGTTAAAGATATTAATTCAAACAAAAAAAACGGGTTTCATGCCAGAAATACGAATTTTCTACAAAACAATTGAATTTTCAACAAAACGGTTAAATTCTCATGTCAAAAAGTTCCATTTTTAACCAAAAAGTTGAATTTTCAGCCAAGAAGATTAATTTTCGTACCAAATTTTTTAACAAAGAAGATGAAATTTTGACCAAAAGAGATGAATTCATACCAAAAGGAAGATTTTTCTACTAAGTTATTGAATTTCTAATCCGAAAATATGCATTAAAAAAAAAAGTCATTTTCTAACAATGGTTTAATTTTTTACAAAATTGTTGCATTTTCAATCCGAAAATATGAATTTTCAACAAAAAAGTTAACTAATAACCAAATAGTAGAATTGTCAATTAAAATGATGACCAAAAAATGCATTTTTTTACAAAATTGTTCAAATTTCAACCAAATGGTTGATGGTGATTCAGCCAAAAAGATTTAAATTTTTAATAAAAAATAGTTGAAATCTACAAAAAAAAGACGCATTTTTCGCAAACTAGTTGAATCCTTAATCAAAAAAGATTAATTTTCGTCCAATCAGTTGCATTTTTAACCAAAAGAAATTTTAATTTGAACAAGAAATAGTTTAATTTAAAAAAAAAATGAATTTTTCAGCAAAATAGTAGAATCTTCTATCAAAACCGATTAATTTTTAACCCAAAAATATGAATTTTTAACAAAATGGTTGAATTTTCAACCAATTAGTTAAATTTTCAATAAAAAATATCAACTTTCAACCAAGACCACAAAAAAAATTGAATAAAATACAAGAATTTTCAACCAAACAGACAGTTTTATTTTTTATCAAAAGAAATGAATTCATACCAAAATGACAAATTCTCTACAAAACAATTGAATTTTCATCCCTAAAGCATTTATTTTCAACGAAGATCAATTTTCAATTAAAAATGTCCATTTTTTTCATTAAAAACTGGAATAGTTAAATTTTCAATCAAAATAGATGACTTTTGAAATAAAATAATGAATCTTTAAAAAAAAAATTATTAACGCAGTAGTTGTATATTCAACCAGAAATGATGAATTCTTAACAAAAAAGGTAATATGTAATCTTTCAAGCAAAAAAGATTTTAAAGTAAATAAAAGCAATTGAATGCAACCAAACAAGAAAATTTTTCTACTGAGTTGTTGAATCTTCAATCAAAAATGAGGAATTTTCAATCAAGAAGATTAATTTTCTACCAGAAAAGACCTTCAAAGGTCATTTCAAGGTCAACTTTTTTTTTTGTGAATGGAAACCCCCTTTTTTACATCGGCAATCGATAGAGCGGGAAATTTTACGTTCATATATGTACCCAGGTCATACATAGGTATATTTGTAACCTTCAAGGTCACTCTAAGGTTATGCAAACTTAAACAAGGTCTGCATACTTCTGGGAATAAAAGCTTTTCAAATTTGTTTCGTAACGAGCAAAGTTGCTAACTTGACCAAGGCGTATTCAGTAGTGAGCTTAAGCATGACCTTGACAATAGCCTTCAAGGTCATTTCAAGGTCAATTTTTTTCTATTAGAAAATCTGTCAAAGTTACAATGTAAGACCTGAGTACATATTTGAACGTAAAATTTCCCGCTCTTATCGATTGCCGGTGTAAAAAGGGGGGTTTCCTTAAGAAAAAAGAGACCTTGAAATGACCTTGACAAACTAGACATTCTTATTGAGTTCTATCAATTCAGTTCGCAATTAAGCGATAAAGGAAGAAAAAGGCGAAGTTTTTTGAAAAGAGGAGTAAAAAGATGAGTTTTTTTTTTAAATGGGGAAAGGGGGGAATACAAGGAACTGAATTTTGATTTCTGAAAAACGTAATTCAGTAGTAGTTTTACACCTGTTGTCAAAATTTCGAATCGCGATCTTTACTGGTTCTCGTGTCCCTGGAGCAACCCCGGAAAGGGGAAGAAAGAAAGGACTATGGGGAGAGAGAAAAGGAGAGAAAGAGAGAGAGAGAGAGAGAAAGAAAGAGTTATCTTTCGAGTGTCGCCCGGGAGTCTAGCGTAGATTATCAGGGAAAGTAGTGACGAGTCAAGGCCGGCCCGGTGCAGCGCCACCGGTTCAGCCACCCATCCACCCACCCAGTCAGACAAGCTACCCACTCGTGTCGGATCTCCTAGGGGTTGAAGGAAGGGGTAGACCGTGTCTGTGCTGCAGCGGTGAGCTTGACGGTCGATAGAATTGTCTGCGCGCATGCGCAACTAAAAACACGTCAGCTGCGCCATTGATTCCCACCCCCGAGTAGACTTAAAGCAGACCGAGTTGAATTAAGGTTGCTAATTTGTATAACGACTCGAAGAATCTCGACTGACTCTACTCCACTCTACGAAATAAGAATCAAGGCTGGGGATCAGATCAGCCTATCAAGGAAGCGAAAATCCTATGTCTGAGATCAGTATCCAGCAGCTGGGGTGAGAAACCCTTCGAGGTAGTCAGAAATCTTATCCAGGGTCAGGGAATTTATGTTCTTCCCGAAAAACTTGGGTTCAGTGCCTTTTTCGAATAAGAGGAGAGAATAGTTAGTGAAAACTAAATTAGGAAGGGGATTCAATTAGCAGAATTTGACTTGGGTTTGTAGAAGACTTAAAGTGGTTAGAATCCAAGCAAGCCACCATCTGAGCCACGCTCCCCTCCACAAAGAATTTGTGGAGGGGAGCGTGAATGTCTCACACTTCACAGCCCAAAATGCTTTCAAAGCAGGGGAATAATAAGGGAATAGATGAATTTTTTTGAATTTTTTTTTAGGAAAGAGTTGAATTTTAAACCCGAAAAGATGAATCTTCAACTAAAAATTTAATTTTCATTGACAACCAAATAGTTGAATTTTCAATGAAAAGTTAAATTTTAACAAAATAATTGAATTTTCATCCTACAAAGATGAATTTTCAACCAAGTGGTCGAATTTTCATACTAAAAAGATTAAACTTGAATCAAAAACAGTTGCATTTTTAAACAAATAGTTGAATTTTCAAGTGAAAAAGAATTTTTTAGAAGCCAGTTGGCTGAATTTTGAACCAGAACTTTTCTACAAGAAAGGTGAATTTTCTTTCCAAAAAGGCGCATTTTTAAGGAAACAGTTGAATTTTTGACCAAAAAAGATGACTTTTTAATAAAATAGTTGAATTTTCAGCAAAATAATTGAATACTCAACCAAGTAGTTTAATTTTCAACTAACAAAGATCAAGTTTCCACCAAGTAGTCGAATTTTAAAAGAAAAAGGATTAATTTGAAATAAAAAATACAACAGTTAAATTTTCAGTTGAAAGAAATTTCTAAGAAGAAACGATTTTTCTTGAATTTGCAGTAAAATAGTTGAATTTTTAAACTACAAAGATGAATTTTCAACCAGTTAATCAAATTGGCAAACAACAAAAATTTAACTTGTACCAAAAAATGGTAACATTTGCAAACAAATGGTTGAATTTACAAATAAAAAAAAAAATCACAGAATAGTGGAATTTTTAAACAAAAAAGATTAATTTTCATCCAAAAATGGAATAGTTAAATTTTCAGTTTAAAAAATAACTTCCAACAGAAAAAGAACGATTTTTCAACAAAATAGTTCCATTTTTAGCCAAAGAGATGAATTTTTAAGCCAAAAAGACGAATTTTGTAGAAGGCAATTGAATTTTGAATCCAAAAGAACCATTTTCAACTAAATAGTATAATTTTCCAACAAAAATATAAATCTTCAACCGAAAATAGAATAGTTAGGTTTCATGTTGAAAAATTTTACTTTCATCCAAGAAAAAAAGATTTTTCAACAAATTAGGTAAATTTTCAACCAAAGAGATGAATTTTTAAGCCAAAAAGGCAAATTCTGTACAAGCCAGTTGAATTTTCAACCCGAAAATAGTTGAATATTCAACCTAAAAAAATGAATTTTAATCAAATAGTCGATTTTTTAAACAAAAAAGTTAATTTTCAACCAAGGTGAATTTCCAACGAAATAGTTGATTTTGAATCCAAAAGGACGGATTTTCTATTCTGAAAGATGTAATTTAAGAAAGAAAATTTTAATTCAGAAATTTAAAAAGTTTAAAAAATTTTTAATTAGAAAATTTAATTAAGAAACAAAACAATCTAATCTGTTACCATTAAAGATGAATTTTTAACAATATAATTAACTCTTAACAAAATGAATGAAAATGATTTTTAAAAATAAATCTTCAAATAATAAAATGAATTTTTGACATATCAGTTTAATTTCAAATCAAGTAGTTGAATTTTCAACCAAAATAATATACTTTTTAACAAAATATTTGGATTTTTAACCTAATAGTAGAATTTGTAACCAAAAGAGATGAATTCCGAACCAAAAGTATAATAGCAGACTTCTTAATTGAAAAGAATGATCTTTTAACTAAAAATGGTTGGATTTTGTTATTGGGTTCTGTTAATTTCTTTAAAAAATTCTTTAAAAAAGGGGAAAAGAGGGCAATATATGGGAAATAGTGTTTAGTCCGATGTCTTTAAAGATCTTGCAATTAAAAAGGCTTCTAATTCAAAAGAGTTCCACGATAAAAAGCATTTAAATTTAAAAATCCTCCTGAAAAGTCATAAAAAATACTTCGAAGCTTCAATTTTGAGCACTTCCTGTCGCGTTGAGATCGTTAAGACCATTGTGTTCGAGGATGTGTGGAATATGCATTGAAAAGTCTGGAACGACTTTGTTCCTCATATTGGAAGAAAAGCGGCTTCCGGAAACCTGGGGGAAAAAGGGCATACAAAGAAAGTTGACTGGAGGGGAAATAGTCGAACTTTAATAAGGACCATGACGCGCTCATATAGCTTCACATTCACCCAAATGGAATAAGATAGTCGGTTGGTAGTTGTTAGACCCTGGTTACTCCTGGGAAATTGAGATTGGATTCCGGAATCCAGTGTCGATGGCTATGGAAGTCAAGTCCGAGGGACAAGGGGCACGTGTCGGTTTTGTTTCCAACTTGCAAAGGGATGTGGAAATGGGAACGACAATGGGAATAATACCATGACCATTGGAATCTGATAGGGTCATTCTCGTACTTTCTTGCTGTGTCGAAATCCCTCTTTTACGTGTAGAACAATCCCTTTTAGTATTATTTACTGTTTATGTTAGGTAAGGTAAAGGGAAAAGAAGAAAAAGATCACGCAAATGTTTAATCAAAATTTGGAAGCCATGAATATAACCTAATTTGTTGTAGCAAATGAGTAGATATGCTAGGATATACTAAGCCACTCTTACAAGAGGGATACTAAGCCACTTTTAAAAGAGGGATACTGAGCCAGGGACACTGAGCCACTTTTACAAGACGGAGTCTGGATATGCATGACGTTATCATGCCTATCCAGACTCCGTCTTTTAAAAGTGGCTCAGTATCCCTCTTGTAAAAGTGGCTTAGTATCCCTCTTGTAAAAGTGGCTTGGTATCCCTCTTGTAAAAGTGGTTTAAATACCCCCTAGCATATCTACTCAAATGAAAACTTCATCTGAATTTGGAATTAGAGTGAAACTCTGATACTGTGCCAGTTTTTGGGCTGGCGGTGGTAGCGGAAAACCTTGAAATAGTGCCGATTCGATCACTACACTCCCCACAGCTCCTTTCACTCCTAAATGCGATGCGGCGTCAATTCTCGGAAAAGATATATCCAGGGCGTTATATCCGAGTTTCACTGTCATTGACTTTTAACGAGAATGAGTGCGAAGACTGCAAATTCAACATCAAAATGTCTGTAAAAATAAGGAAATTTTGATCCAGGGTATTAGAAAAGCCCTTTTCAGGTTCCAACATGACAGGTTCTTAAAGCCAGAATTACTCGTGAAGTCCCTGGCTCAGTCTGTTCTCCCTCGGCTTTAATTCTCAGTCACTTTAGTTAAATATGCTTCGGTGGGCTTCCCAAGTGCAGTGACATAGACGGTGACGACTACCGACTATCTTTCCTCGTCGTCACGCTACCTTTACTTAACAAACTTCCGAAACTTCCATAATTTTCAAAACTTGCTCAGCTTCTTCCCCGAAACTCAACATATTCCTCAATTCTTGTAAAGGGGTGCGAAATACCGTCTGCAATAATTTATAAGATCATGAAAATTGTGCCAACGAGGTCTTATAATAAACTCGAGTCTACAATGTAGGAAGAAATATTACTTCGTTTTTATTAGACTCGATACAACTTTAACTTCTCTTCTACCTCAATTTTGCCATTTTTTTCACATCCATTCTTTCTCATTCCTTTCTCTAGCTTCCACCAACCACTTCATCCACTCCTCACCCAATCCATCCTTCCCTAGAATCTTTACCACATTCTCTTGCATTCATTCTTCTCCTATATCCTTCCCATATATGCTCCTATGTTAACTCTTCCCATTCACATATTTACTTTCTGCATTTTTCCCCAATACATCCTTTCCTTTAACTCCTTTTCCAATCTAAATCTTCCTATTCTGGTCCATCTTCTCTCTCCCCATCCCTTTTCTAAATACTTTGGTACTCCTTCCTTTCTTATCATCTTGTACCATTTATTGTATTTTTATTCCTCCATCATCACCCATCGTTATAATAATTGTCTTTCACTGACCATTTCCAAATCTTCATAGCTTACTCCAGTCCCTTCTTCTACATCTCATTCCTTTCTCTAGCCTCCTCCAACAACTTCATCCACTCCTCACCCAATCCATCCTTCCCTAGAATCTTTACCACATTCTCTTGCTTCCATTCCTCTCATACATTATTCCCTCTCCTACATCCTTCTCATACATGCTCCTATGTTTCCTCTTCCCATTCACATATTCAATTTCTGCATTTTTTCCCAATACATCCTTTCCTTCAACTCCTTTCCAGTCAAAATCTTGCTATTCTGGTCCATCTTCTCTCTCCCCATCTCTTTTCTAAATACTTTGGTACTCCTTCCTTTCTTATTATCTTGTAACATTTATTGTATTTTGATTCCTCCATCATCACCCATCGTTACATTAATTCTTGACCCTTTTTTCCAAATCCTCATAGCTTACTCCAGTCCCTTCTTCTACATCTCTTACACTAAAGAACTCCCTCCTTTCTTCCTATATTTTTAATTCTATCGGCCTCCATATGGCTATAATTAGGGGTTGTCCAAAATGTTGAATTTTCAAGCCAAAAAAATGAGCTTTTAACAAAACAACTGAATTTTCAACCAAATAGTTCAATTATGAACGAAACAGATGAATTAACAACAAACTGCATACATTTTCCCCGAAAAAGTTGAATTTTCTATGAAATTGTTGAATTTTGAAATCAAACGGATAAATTCTCTACAAAACAGTTAAATTTTGAAGCGGAAAATAATATTTTTTACCAGAAAATTTAATAGTTGATATTCAAACCAAAAAAGATTTTAATTTTAAATACAAAACAGTTGAGTAAAATAAAAAAAGACAAATTTTCATCAAAATACTTGAATCCACAGCTAAAACAGATTTTCAACCATACAGTTGCATTTGCAACCAAAAAAATTGATTTTGTAAAAAAGACGAATTATTAACAAAATACATATATTTTATACCAAATAATTAAATTTCAAACAAAAAGATTAATTTTCTATCAAAAAAGACGATAAAAAAATACATGAATTTTCAAACAAAGAGTTGAATTTTCAACTAAAACATCGAATTGTTAAATTTTCAATTAAAAAATTCATTTTCAATAAAAATAAAAAGAATTTTCTACAAGACTGTTGAATTTTCTACCAGAAAACACGAATTTTCAACAAATTAAAAAAATGTGTAACTAATTATATTGAACAATGTATTTGATGTTAGTTCAAATTTTATTTGATTAATTTTTATCTAAACAGTTGAATTTTCAAACTAGAAAAGATCAACTCTTAACCAAAAATTGTGTAGTTACATTTTTATTGAGGAGCATTAATTTTCAATAAAAAAATTAATTTTCTATAAAACAGTTTAATTTTGTACCAAATTGTTGAATTTCATACCAGATTGTTTAATTTTCGAGCCGAAATTATGAATTTTTTGCAAAAAATTTGAATTTTGAACAAAATAATTAAATTTTCAGTGTAAAAAAATAACTTGTAAAAAAATGAATTTTTTTCAAACTGAAAATTTAACCACCCCATTTTTGGTTGAAAATTAATACTTTTTAGTTGAAAATTCAAGTGATTGGTTAAAAAGTCATGTATTTTGTTAATATTTCATCTTTCTTTGTAAAAAATTAATCTTCTTGGTTAAAAAATTAACTGTTTTGTTGAAAATTCTTTCTTGGTTGAATTCAACTGTTTTTTATTTAAAATAAAAATACTTCCTTGCTGAAATGTTAACTGTTTTATTTTTTGTTGAGAATTAATTTTTTGTTAAAAAATCAACTACATAGTTTAAAGTTGAACTACTTTGTAAAAATGCATTTTTCTGGAATGAAGATTATTCATTTCAGTTTAAAATTCATCTCTTTGGTTGAAAATTGAATTATTTTGCTAAAAATTAGTTTTTTTTTGTTGAATTATTATTTTTTTCATTGAAAATGCAAATATTCTATTTTTTTATGAAAAATCGTCCTTTTTGGTAGAAAATTAATCTTTTTTGGAAATTCATCTTTTTTTGTTTAAAATGCAACTGATTGATTGAAAACTAATCTTTTTTTGGTAAAGATTCTTTTTTTTTCAATTCTTTTTCGGTTAAATTCAACTGTTTTTTTATTTAAAATAAAAATATTTCCTTGCTGAAATGTTAACTATTATGTTTTTTGTTCAGAATTCATTTTTTGTTATAAAAAACAACTACTTGGTTTAAAGTTGAACTACTTTGTAAATAATGCATTTTTTTTTAATGAAGATTATTCATTTTAGTTGAAAATTCATCTCTTTGGTTGATAATTGAACTATTTTTCTAAAATTTAGTTCTTTGTTGTTGAATTATTATTTTTTCATTGAAAATGCCAAAATTCCATTTTTGGTTAAAAAATCGTCCATTTTGGTAAAAATTGATATTCTTGTTTAAAAATTCATCCATTTTGGTTAAAAATGCTACTGCTTCATTGAAAATATTTTTTTTTTGGTTGAGGATTCAACTATTTTGTTGAAAATTCTTCTTTTTTGTTAAGTTCAACTGTTTTTGATTAAAAATATTTCTTTGTTGAAATATCAACTATTACATGTTCGGTTGAGAATTAATATGTCTTTAAATCAACTACTTGGTTTAAAGTTGAACTTTTTATTTTAAAATTTAACTATTTTGTTGGCATTTTTGTTGTTCCATTTTCTGTTGAAATTTGTTTTTTAGTTGAAAATTCATCTTTCTTGGTTGAAAATTAACTTCTTTATTGAAGATTCTCCTTTTCTGGATCTTTTTTTTTCTAAAACATTCGACTTTTCAGCTCGGAAAATTTTGATCAAAATTCTTCTATTTGGGTAGAAAACTAATCTTGTTTGTTGATGATTCGTTTTTTTTTTTAAATTAGTTTTTTAACTGAAAATTTAACTATTCCATTTTTGGTTGAAAACACCTCTTTTTTAGTTGAATTTTCAATTATTTGGTTGAAAATTGGTCTTTTGGTAGAAAATTTGTTTTTTTGGTAGAAAATTAATCTTCGTGATCAAAAATTCATCTTTGTAGCTTAAAAATTCTGCTATTTGGTCAACATTTCAATATTTTGTTGAAAGTTTTATTGCTTTGTTGAAAATTTATAATTCTACTTTTTGGTTGAAAATTCGTCTTTTTGGATTGAAAATTCATCTTTCATAGTAGAAAAGTCTTCTTGATTCCAAATTCATTCCTCTTGGATGAAAATGAATTTTTTTGACGAGAATTAATTTTTTCGGGTTGAAAATACAACTACTAAATTTTTTTCTTCCATAATACTGTATACGAATTAACATTTTTTTTTGTTATCAGAATTGTCACGTGATACAAAACCTTTGCAGCCCCCCTCCTATGTGACACTTTGTGACGTCATGTGTGGACGCTCCCTAATGTGTTTGTCATGTTTATCACGAAGATAAAACTAACGCTACATTGTATTCTCATGTAGGCGTTTTGCGGAAAATGTAGACATTGTAATAATGATTCATTATTTACGCAGACTTTATTGGTCATTTGAAATGCAAATTTTCAAGATAAATGGGATATTTTTGACCTTGGAACAAAGAGAGAAACTCTCGTCAACAAGTCATTTGCAATTTTCTACATAATTGCAAAGATCCTGGAGATGTAGAAGATTGGTCCTGATATTTCGGGATTGTCAAAATAATCTTGGAATTTGGAACTCGTTGATATTCAGGGTCTAAAGTGCCGAGGGTCATGTTAATGTCACAAGGGTTTGCCGTCCGACGACGTTATCTATCCACAGGAGGTATCTAAACGTCCAAAGTAAGGGTCGAGTTTGCAAATCTACCTACGCCACAAAAGGGTTATCAGTATGCTAACTCTAAAGGCTTTTAGGAATTTCATTATTACAATAATAGAAAGAAAATTTGAAATTATTTTGTTCCTAGAAAGAGTTTCATTGAGAAATTTCAGTTTCATTGACAAAAACCTTTCAGAATAGCTAACAGCTGCAGTAGATGAGTAAGGCGGGTTTTGGACCAATTAGTATTAGTGCGTGTTTGGGTGAGGTTGATATCGAGGCCATTCAAGAACATTCATTGATTACGTCACAGAGTAATATTGCGCAATTGTGCCAGCCAAATGCATGTAACAGCAGGTTCAAGGTTATTCTTATCTCAAGAATTTTTCACGTAAATACTTTTAAGATTATATTTTGCTTTGTCCTGGCAATTTATACTGCGTCATATAGTTATTTCAAGGATGATTAATTGATTCCTTACAGGTAAAATATTCATTTAATGCGCAAAAAGGTGCAGGTGTACAGATGAAATTTGATACGGAGGGCTATGTATGACATCCTGTTTTGGCTA
>JAABKJ010006979.1:0-21386 GCA_011634705.1 Andricus grossulariae
TTGTCGCTCTTACGGTATTGGCCGCGACCCTGCCCTGCCGAACGCTCCAAGGGAGATAGAGTCAATTGTCCGAAACGGGAAGTGCCAAATTTTCTGGAACTACGATTTTCGGACAGCAGTCTCCGTTGCACACTCGAGGCCTGACATTGTTTTGCAAGATTTCGAGAAACGAACTATATTCGTGATCGAATTATCGGCTCCGGCCGACTACAACATCACTGCCAAAAAAAGGACAAGGAGGAGAGGTATCAAGACTTTAAAAGGGAACTGCAGTGACTGTGCCTAAAATATTCGGTTAAAGTAATTGTTCTCCTGATCAGTGCTTTTAGAGCTGCGACACACGAGGGTTTCGCTGGCCTGTCGTTGTGATTCCATCGTGCCCTGTGGCCATCCATCTCACGATCGTTGTTTGGGTGTGATTTACCGCGGTTCAACTGGAAGCCGGTGTCATTTTCATAGATGGCAGTTTCTTCCAGTGGGACCCTGCGGTGGTTGTTCGCCGTGGCCGAAATCACGATAGGATGAATGGTAACTTTTTACAACTTCCAAACCCTCGTGACTTGCACTGAAGTTCGCTATACGCGACTGGGACATACATACAGAAAGGCAGTCGCTCCTGAATGAGTACTAGATTCAAGGCATTCTGCTGATGAATAACCAACGATCGTCTACATTAAAGCGAAGAATATGCTGTTGGTAATTTATGGTGCCGATTATCTTGTACTGGATGGCCACGAAAACCCCTTCCGTTTCATGAAAGAGTTCGCCTTTTCGTAGCCACGGGAGAAAGCTAGGATGTTAACGCCATTGATATCAACAAGATTGAAAGGCGTATATTTAGTATCTTCTCTACAGATAATCTAGTAGCTTGGGATGTCACGCTTGCTGTGAAAATACGTAGTCAAATACGTGGGGTACCGAGGGAACAGCTTGTTTATAATAGTCGATGTATGGCATGTGCAAGTTACGCTTATGTTTTCGAGCCTGCTTCACAGTGAGCATAAACCTTATCGGACATAATTGCTGTAAGGCATTTGTAGAGCGTTGGAAGACATGCTATTGGCCTGAAGGACGATGGAATATGGGCCTCTGGCTTCCTTGGAAGCATGGAAGTGACTCCCTCAGTTATGAATTTGGTAACCTGCATTAGAAAAATGTTGGAACAGCGTTTTTTCTCGAGTGAAAGCCACTTTGCTTCAAAGTTGCGCTTTTTATTTATTTCCAGATAGCCTCCAAATGATTCACCATGTCTTCCATATCTTGATATTCGAACGTCCGATCTAATCCTTGGGCTTAACCCATTTCAAGTTAGAACCGTTTTTCATTCGCTTTAAAAGCCTTATTTTGATCTTTTCTGGCGTTGAACTTTTAGTATCTGCGGAGTCGCGGAGTAAGGACAGCTAGACTCTGCTTGAAGTTGTCATTTACTTCGTTTAACGTCGAATCGGATGTTCCATATTCGACGTTTTGTGAACGAAGGATGTCCGTTACGCGACGGATCAGCCTAGATACAGTCTGTACCTGCTTGATGGATTTCCATTTCGTCGTTGTGGTTCCGCAAGTTGGCGATTTTCAGCCTCTTGGATTGCCACTACGATGTCATACCCATTGGTTCCGACGTCTCTACCAGCAGCATTAACAATTTCCTCGTCTTCTGAAGATTCACGAGGTTCACCATTTAAAACAAGTGGATGGTATACTTGCATACTTCTGGTTTTTTATTTTAACCACAGCCAGTAGTCCGAAAACAAAGATGGAGTGCTTTTGGCCTGCTACATGTTCTTCGTCCACCCTTTCTGCCAAGTGGGGCAAGTTTCCAGGCAAAACGAAGGTGTTCACGTCTTATTGATCCACCACTCTTCTCGACTTCTATCGACAACGCGAGAACACCTTCGGCATTACTATTATTTTATTTAAACAATTTTTCGAAATTTTATCCTGGTTTTTTCGTCATGAGCCATGGACTAAGTCAAGTGCCTACTAGATTTTATTTAGTCAATCACACACCGAACACGGAATGCATTCTGTCTTGCCCAATCAATCTTCTTATTCAGTTGATGCAAGCACCTTTTGGACTCATGATCTATCGTCGGCTTTACCCTTCGATTTAAATCAGCCAAAGCTCTCGCCGTACCATGAACTGAGCATTTCAACCACCGCATCGTAGAACGTGGTATAGATATAGTTCAATTGATGGTCCAGAGGTCGAACTCCTCCGAGAGATCCTCACGAAGGGTGGCATCCATTTCAGTCGGATTTTGTGGTTTGGGACGAACCTGGATGTTATTGTTCCTCCTTATACTGAAAACACCACCATCTCTCAAGGGACGCCTGCTTTCCGCGATTGGTGCTAAGGTCGCCTCCTGTTCTGCGTCTACAAATTGTTCTTACAGCGGTTGGGGAAGCTTCTCCGTACATATCCTGTTCGCAAGAGGTTGTCAGTGTGATTTCTCAACCACTGTTATCCACTCAATAGAGTGAGCATCTCACCAGTCCGTCATCATGTTTACATCCCAATTATTTTCAGCACCCCGAACTTTGGGGCGAGGGGCAGTATTGGGCGTCCCGTTGTCGTGACCGATTCACAAATATTTAAAATGTAAAGTCTATTTTATCGTTTTTTTTACGAATATGCCTTATATTTGTTCAAAATAAAAATCCGTAAAAGAATCTGAAATTCTGGTACATAATTTGTTTCAATCGCTCACTGATTTATCATTTTTTTAAATTTTTTGTGTAATACTGGAGCAAAGCCTCGAAATTGTTGATTCCATTTTAAAAAATGACGATCTTTCGATCCGCTTTATTAGAAAAAACGATTCACCAAAGCAATCGTTCACATTTCTTTTTCTTAGGCCAAATAAATGTACACTTTGTGTACATATCTGGAACGTAAATGTTATCAAATAAAAAAGAAAGATAATTTCTTAACGATTTATCATTTCACTTGGCAAACTATACACAAGGAAAAAACAAGTAAGTGATTACATTATTTAGTTAATAAACTTACTGTGTGTCGTGAGCTTGATGAGAGCTGAATCCGAACCATAGCTGTTGATAACTGTACAATTATAATTTCCGAAATATGAAGAAGTTGGTTCGAGAATAAGGATTGTGCTTATAACTCTTTCGGAATTATACTCTTCATGAACAGTGAACGAGGTATTGTTCGGTGAAAAGTTTAACTCACGTCCTGCGAATTTCCAAACAATTGAATCAGCTCTGGGTACAGATATGGCCACACACTTTACCTATGAACAAAATGACAAAAAAAGTAGCATGATGTTCTTTGAATTTCTATTTTTTAAAGAGAAGCACAGTGTCAAAGTTCCACTAGTTGGGCATGTGCTCCTTACAAATGAATTCAAATGTCGAGTACTAAATTACCAGCAAAATACTACAAATGGTGTGCTGTATAAATCTTTTGAATGCAATAAGCCGTTAACCATGTGTTTCTTTAAGTAGCAAATCGTCTCTTTTATAATAAAAACCTCACTGGCCAACAAAATGTGATTTACGTGACCACGAAATGAAAAGTGACGTTTCTGTAGTAGTTTTTCGCGCTAAATTAAAATCCGACCTTCATTTTTGTACTTCAAGTTCAGTTTTTGAGATTTTTTGTTTTAAATCACAAATCGCACTGAAAGTAGATGTAAAAATGTCTTTTGACATAATGCGGTACGATTATTTCGATGTAATCTCAAAGCTGAATCCAAAGAGAATCTTGTTTTATCGAGAACGTCAACGTTTCTGGAGATAATCGCAAGAAACTATTTGAAAACCTAATAAGTTTTTAAGAAGTAGGTATTCTCAGCTAAATATGAGCTAACTTTTTACATTCTCGTCATTTATAATAAAGAATTACATTCGGCCGAAATATAACGCCTTAGTTTATCGACTGACCTCTGCGTTTTGAGCCTAGAATAAAACAGACAAGCTGAAACGAGAGTCTCGGAAAGACTGACAACGGTAGAACGTATTACCAACAAAATGCCCTTTCCATCCTTTGGGTGACAAAACCATCTCTGAGCCTCTCTCCTGATCTGGGGTTAATGAAATATGTACACGGATAACTTATAAAAGGAATTACAAAACGTCAAACAAATCCTAATACAGAACGATTACATGAACAAACAAATTGATAGAGCCATAAGAAAATACACTCAAAACAACAAGTCAACATAACCTACTGAAGAGAGAAAAACGACCACCATCGTAACCTACATCCAAGGCATGACAGAATAAATAGGAAGAATTCTCAACAAACACAACATCCCAACCATATTTAAACCAATTGCAAAAATAGAACAACTTCTAAATATCCCCAAAGATAAAAAGGCACCTCGCAGTGAACCGGGAGTATATAAAATCCCTTGCTCTTGTGGAAAAGTCTATATTGGAGCAACCGGGAGACCGGTGAGCCAACGTATAAAGTAACATAGAAGTAAAGTCAGGCTAAAACATTTCACGCAATCAGCACTAGCTGAGTGTCATATCGAAACAGGACATAGCATTTTATATGAAAAAACGACCGTCATCGCAAAAACATACAATATTTTTCCAAGAAAACATAGAGAATCAATTGAAATTTTAAAACAGCCTGATAACATCAATAGGGACAATGGATATAATACCAATTCGATTTGGATTTGAGTCCTGCCGGGTTTTTAAAAAAACATTACGAGCGTCCTAAACTACGACCCAAGGCAGACTTATGTGTAAACATCTTCGATAAACGTTAACAGAAAGTGAAATCTTACATAAAGCATTGGGAATAAATTAAAGAATAAATAAAAAGACTTCAATGATTTCAAAACATTGCAAAAGAATTCAGAAAAATGTCAAAAGTTTGCATAGATTTAAAAGATTTTACAAAGATTTCAGAAGATGTC
Source organism: Andricus grossulariae (assembly GCA_011634705.1). Lineage (NCBI taxonomy): Eukaryota > Metazoa > Arthropoda > Insecta > Hymenoptera > Cynipidae > Andricus > Andricus grossulariae. The sequence goes on from JAABKJ010006979.1 coordinate 4,893, forward strand.
AAAATATTTAACAGTTTAAAAATAAATCTCTTATTAACTTGAAATTAACTTTATTGCGAAATACTCTAGAATAGAGAAAAAGTTGATTTGGCAAGATTTTTAAGAATCAATTAAGAAATGAAGAAAGAGAAAATGATCATGTGGATCTTCACTGTACGAAGTCGAAAGAATAATTACTGAAGGGCACATTCGATTGGACTAAAATTTTCTAGAAAACTTCTTTGTACTGTTATTAAAAACTTTCTCGCTGGAAGTTTTGTGTTGCTTAAAATTCGCTCGATAAACGAAGCGCTGTAAGTTAGAAAAGCCCGATGAGCGCCGAGCGTCAGAAAAAAATTATTAACAACTTTTTTTAAATAAATTTTTTAATTCCTTTTGCTCAATCATTTGAAGGACTTTTCGAACTACATTTCCTGAAAATTTTATTGAAAAATTCCAAAAATCTGATTTGCTGAGCACGAGTTGAAGTGAAAAACTAATTAAAATCGATTTTTCCAAAAAAGTCAATTTTTTGGCTTTCATTAGAAAACTAAAAAAGCTAAAACTTTTTGCCTGAGGAAAAAAAGATGCGCAATGAAATTCTACAACTGGATGTAATCTTTAAAAATTCAAATTCGAAAATGTTTCAGATAGCCTCCAGGGGTCTTACCACTCCCGGCGAAATAATTTTATGAGTCCTTATTCGATCCGACAGCTCAATTGAAAAAATTTAATTTCTGTTTTACCGACCTTATAATTTCGTTTTGATAATGCAATAAAATAATATTCTCCAGACGACCGTATTGGTGTTCATTACTATGTGCCAACGAAAAAATGTATTATTGGAGGGGAAAAACCCTGGAAAACTGATACGACTCATAAGGATAGTAACTAACTAGGAGAGGTTCAGACGTGCTTTTTCTGTGGTTTTTATACTCACTTCGCCTAAAAAGAGGTCAGTACTCCAATTTCAAATTTTGCGAAACCTATTTTCCAGATAAACGGTCGAATTCGAGAAAAAAGAGTTTGAAAATTACGATTGTTTTAATTTTGAGCCGAGAGGCTCTTTTTTCGAAGTATTCAACTGTTCTCGTATGGAATAACAAAATTTTGACCTACATGTTTTCGATAGTTTTTTTGACTCTTTAAAAAATGTCTTAGTTCTATCTCAAAATAAAGTATATTGTTTTTACTTTCGAAGCCTTGAAAGACAAAATATCTAACGGTGTGGCTGAACAAAGTCTGAATGAGAGTTGAATGCTAATATAGCAGTTTTTTCTTGATTATGATTGTCTGCCATCCCACGAACTGGATTTTCTGACTGATTATGGTTCTGTGCCATCCTACAAATATTTTAAGCAGGGGTGTGCAGTCCCTCGGGTCGAAGTTCCAATACAAACTGGAACCCATTCGGACACATTTGGAACACTGGATTTTTTTAAATTGAGTTCAATTGAAAAAAAATTCAAAGCGACTTAAATCACTTCGAAAGTAGGATTTCCCTAAAGTGAAATTGTATCGCTTGTTTTGATATAAAATTCATCTAAAATAGCATTGATCGGATGGCGGATCGAAAAATTTGATCCCTCTTGGTTCAATGATATAAGTTACACCTGTACATGTTTTTCATATTTTTAACATTAAAAATTTTATTGGCTAATTTAATTCAAAATATTTTAGACGAATTTAAATTAATGAAATTTTCAGAACATATTTTTATTATTGAAAATTTAAAAAAGGAACAATATCAATCGGTGTCACTGCAAGGGTGATTTTTGAGGGTTAGAAGCCCGCATTATAGAAAGTATGAATCATAAAATAACAATGCCGCGTAACGAGTCAAAAAACTTTATGAACGGACATTGCAGTGACATTTTCAATCTTCAACTTGAAAATATTTAACCATCTTTGTGATTATATTATATTTTGCAACTAAATATGAGTGATATCTGTGAACCTCAGTTATTAAAAACAATTTTTTTATAATATTATTTAGAAATTTTTAATTGAAAATGTGTAATTTGGGGCAGGTGCGTTAACAGATATTTTAGGTACTTTCCTACTTATAATTACCAAATGACGCGTATTCCGACTTGACTAAATTGTGCTTTAATTCTAGTACTTTATTGAGATATTTTTAGAAAAAATGTATTAATCAAAGAAAATGTGGAAAATAGCTGGGACTGAAAATGGTCAACCTTTTAGCAATCACCGCACTACAAGTTTTAAAGATAGTCAACTCGGAACAGAATTTCTGACCTACCTTAATAGCTCCTTCATCTGGAACGTATTGAGTTCTTTGAGAGATTATTGTAGGTGAAGCGCGTATATAGATGCTGGCAAAACCAATTAATTCTGAAAATCCAGCTACATGAGCTTTACAACAGTACCGACCAGCTGTTTCTGGACTAACAAGAATACTTATGTTAGAACTTGTTGCAACTACTCTGTCGGACTCTTCATGAATCCATAAGATTTCCGGTGACGGATTGCCATCAACATCGCACTGCAGAACTTCTGTCGATCCATAGTGTGTTTCGACAGAACTTGGTGGATGGCGAAATTGTGGACCATCTAAAAGCATAAACAAGTTTATATGATTCGTATTTACATTATTGACAGTATCGTCCCGATGAATATATGAGTATAATGTTTATCCTATTATAATTTTAGCACCTGAACATTGTTATTTTCTCATATAATAAACAGAAAAACATCAGCTGTGTCTCAGTCTAACAGAACAAAACTTATATATCAAAAAGTTTGTCATAAGGGCAACCACGGGCTATCACCGGGCGTGGGTACCATTCTACAAAATTGCACCCGCTCCCGGCGAAATCGCGATAAAATTGCAGCTATAACCACGTCTCACGAACGTAAGTTAGGTGGTTACAGTCTGCGATTGGCTCACTAGGACGATCCGGAAAAAGTCTCGTGCGCCCTGAAGACACAGAGCGACACAAGGATGGCCGCCTTCTGCGTTTTCTCCACAAGTGCCTTAGCATTTTGTTGACACGCAGGGATGCTTGTCCAGATATTAACCAGTGAAAGCCTGGCACCTGCAAGAGAACCTATGATCAGGACGACTATCTTAACAGAATATTCCGGGTAAAACCGTCATGAAGTTCTCCTCGGCTGGTGCCGAAAATTCGATAACGACCATGGTTCGTTTCTCGGAGTCAAGGAGAACTATGTCAGGCCTCGTGTGTGGGACAGAAAAAATTGTCGAGAATATGAGGTTCCAGTACATGCGGCACTTCTTATTTTCAACAATTGACTATATTTCCCTATGAGCGTTTGGCGGAGCGATATCAGGGCTAATGCCGTAAGAGTTACAAAGGTGGTCATAAAGCACTCTTAGTGCCGCGTTGTGCCTTTGGATGAACTTCGTTCACGCATGAGTTGAACAACTAGATAGTACGTATCCTAGGTGCTCGGGGTGTGCATAACACGCTCTTCAGCTTTCATCGTGAATGTCTTGGCTGAAAATGTGGCGATCGTATGCTGAAGTGGAACTGAGACCATCTTGACACACCAAAATGAAACCTACCGTGCCCGACTTCAACCCGGGTGTGATTTGAGCAAAGCTTCCTGTGATTTCTTGATCCGGGCCTTCAGGAATGAGTACCAGAGATGGATAAGGTTTGATGCATTTTGATCACCCCTGATATTGAAGTCAAGGCCAAGTGTTTCAGCAGCCTCCTCCGCTGCTTTGTACAGAAACACGACTTTGCCCACTTCTTCGTGTTTACTGACCATTTTGAGAGTCTCGTTCATTTGCGACTAAATATGCTATACCCAGAATAACCCTATTGTAAAGACATTCGAGGTTCAGTATTCAGCGACAACCTTTTTGGCGTGAGATGTAAAGTCGTGGAACAGAAGACTTAACGTGAATGCTTTTGTTCACGTGCATAATCTTTCGTAAACCTATATCAAGGGAGTTGAGCTCGTCCTTCGTCCATGTTTGTTGCAGATACTTTGTTCGTCGCCGACAGTTCTTTATGGATGTTACGTCCTGATGCCATTAAGTTTTCAATCGTTTCAAATTAACCTTGGCGCATTTTATTAACCCAAACTCTATTCCAATCTCCCGAGTGTACTCTTTGACATTCCGCAGAGCTAAAACTTGTTCCTCTTTATTATTAGCATAAATCTTGAGATAAAACCTGTAAAATACATTAGTGACCTTATGCTTTCGATATCCGGGTTGGCCGTAGAAGTACCCTTCGGAAACGCAAAGTGTGAGAGACAGTGGCCACAATGTGAGGCAAAAAAGGAGAGGGCTCATGGTGTCGCCCTGAAAGACAGCTCTCTAAAAGGTGACGTTATTAGTAGTCACACGATGTTTTCCCGATGAGATAGAAAATTTGGTTTTCCAAAGCTGCATCAATCTCACTATGCACATCACGATCTGTGGATGAACCTTTAAGCTTTCCAACAGACAGATCATAAGTCTATGCAAGGTTGATTCGAAACCTTTCCAGTAGTAAATCCAGCCCATCGATAGACAGCGCTGGTAGGTTGGTGCGTCTTTGCAGACACATATATCGAGCCGTGTTGTTTGTACATCTCCTGCCATACAGCTCCGATTATCCGAACAATCCTATCATTTATGACGGCTTTAAAAATCTTATACAGCGTTTCCAGACAAGTTATTGGCCTGTAATTCTTATGGTTAGACAAGTTGCCCTTCTTCGGGAGGCCACTGTGCGTCCTTCCGCCAACCTCTCCGGAATAGGCTCTTGTGAGGTTGGATATAAGGGGAAAATTCGGGTCATTCGCCACACAGGTCCGATTATCCGAACAATCCTATCATTTATGACGGTTGTAAAGATCTTATACAGCGTTTCCAGACAAGTTATTGGCCTGTAATCCTTTGGTTAGACAAGTTGCCTATCTTCAGGAGGCCACTGTGCATCCGTCCACCAACCTCTCCAGAATAGGCTCTTGCGACGTTGGATATAAGGGGAAAATTCGGGCCAAATGCTGGTGGATTGAAGTAAACTTCTTCCAACAGAAGGTCTTAAAATCATCTGGTGCCGGAGCGGAATAGTTCTTCATGCCTCTTAATACATTTTTCACCTCCTTGGTATTAATAGGTACGCATTTCTCCTCAGGGCATTGAATAGCTTTTTAAAGCTATTTACGTTCTTTGTGTCTTCATTCAGTGGATGCTAGACTTCGTACAGTTATCTCAGAAATACCACAATCTCCGCTGGTGGGGGGGGGGGGCGGCCGCAGTAACTGGAGGGTCTTGAAAGAGTCGAGAAGGGTCAGAGCAAAACACTTTATTTTCTCTGACCCACCTCTCCCTCCGCTCTAGACTTCTCCTAGCGCTAGATAGCATCTGTATTCTGTCAACAATATGCTGCCTGATGGCCAGCAGCTTTAACTTGTTGAGGGTGTGATGAGGAATCCGCAGCTCACGCGCAGACTGTCTGACCCTGGCAGTGAAATTCCTGGCAGATGTTATATAGTCAATCACACATTGTATGCACACACTAAAATTGATGGTCCACAGGTCGGACTCTTCTGAAAAATCTCCAAGAAGCGCGTCATCCCGTTCAGCCAGATATTCGGCCTTGAGAGAAACCTGGATCTAGATGTTTCTCCTGGATCCTGAAGCATCGTTCTTCCTCTATTGGATGGCAGCCCGAGGTTGGTCTCATTGTCGACTCTCTTTCTCTGACGGTTTCTTCTCCACGGTTTCGCAGAAGTTGATGCGAAAAGTACGAGAGCTCTAGGTGCTTCTCGAACCACAGAGAAATCAGTCGCGCCATGTAACCCTCTCGTTTAGGGGCCACACTGGTATCGTAGCAATCCAGCAGATCGTCCATGATTCGATCCATTCACTTAAAAATATTGAGACTTCGCCGGTCTATGGCATGCACTCTGTCTTGATTGGCTCCCCCCACTCTAGTGTAGTCGACATTGTTGTCCGACCCATTGTCGGGAGCCCTAAGAGTTCAATTGTCTTAAGCCGCACTTACAACTATATTTTGTATGATCATTATTGTTCCCACTAGCAGCTAGGGAAAAGGGTTTATCCATCATTGTATAGAGTCCCGCATGCAAGGATAAGACTGCATGCTCTGGGAGGTCGCCCGGTATCTCAGAGTACCCGTTTATGACACCTCACCCAGGTGCCATTGACCTTTTGACACACACACACACACATATCGGCTATGGTTCCTTTGGAATCGAACCAAAGGACTCCATATTTAAAGTAAGAGATGCCCATTCCGCAGTGGCTGGTGTTAGGCCGCATTAGACTCCTACCAAAGAAAGGCGACTTGTCCAACCCGGAGAATTGCAGACCAATAACTTGTTTGAACACGCTGTACAAGATCTTTACAGCTATCTTAAAAGACAGGATTATTCGAAGCATTGAGCATATATGGATAAAGAAGTACGAATAACGTGGCTCGAAAAAAAGGTGTAGCAGGTTGCTGAGAGAACCTGCTAATTGATAGGTGTGTCTACAAAGGCGCAACCGCCCACCACCGCATCTGTTGAAAAGCTTCAAGATTCATCCACACATAGTGAGATGCATAGAAATATCGATGCCCCTTTGAAAAACCTAGATTTACTATCTCATCTGGAAATTATCGTGTGAAAACGAATAGCGTCACCGTCCGGAGGGGCACTTCTGCCACTATCTTTCGCACTACGCAATTCTCATAAGTACCTTTGCGGAGACACTAATCATCGCGAGCATAAGGTCACTCATGTATTTTATATGGGTGACCTGAAGATCTATGCTTCTAGTCAAAGCCAACTTAAGAGTGCTTTAATAATCTTCGAGGGGTGCAGGAGAGATTGGTATGGACTTTGGATTGGACAAGTGTGCCAAGATTAATCTGAAGCAAGTGCGGATTACTGGCGTTCCCGGGGACTCTGAACTTGTGGATATAAGAGTGACTAGACAGCTTAACACTGGAGAGACCTACACATATCTGGGCTCCCTCATAGCCGCATTCAGGACGTAACATCAGTGAAGGAGTCTCTCCGAAGCAGATTTTTTTTTTCTTCAAAAGATTTGGTCTTCAAATCTGTCGGCATTGAACAAGGTATCTTCGAATAACATGCTTGCCGTCCCAGTTCTACTGTAGTCGTTTGGGGTAGTTCAATGGACAAAGAACGAGCTCACGGCCCTTGATATCGCCACGCGTAAGATCATGCATATGCACAAGATCTTGCATATCAATACGTCCGTTCCGCGATTATATTTCCCACACCCGTCAAGGCGGCGCAAACTTCTGCATCTCCAATGTCTTCATAACCGAATTGTTCCGTGTACAGCTTACATAGTTGCAAATGGAGGAAATCCTCTTCTAAAAATGGTCAGGAAACACAAGATGATTGGCAAAGGAGTGTTCCTTTACAAAGCCGCGGAGCAGCCGCCTGAGACCCTTGGCCTGAATTTTAACATCAGAAGTGAGGAAAGTGCATTGCTCCACCTAGATGCCTCACTTCTGAAAGTCCAACTAAAGAAAGCAGAGATTGAAAATTCCGCCAACAGCTCATCGACAAGAAAACGTACGGAAACTTTTACAGAAATATGAAAAATCAGCCCTTGTCAAAAGAGTTAACTTTTGCTTTCCTAAGATTATCAGAACTAAATTGAGACAGGGGCCGCGAAACATACATGGTATGTATGGAGCTCGCCACAAATGGAAAAATTCGATGTATGGAGCTCTCCACACATGGAAAAATTCCATATGAAATTCCGTACATGGGAGTTTCTCGAAGACATCGATTTAGAATTTTTAATGAACGATTTCATTTCATGAAACACAAAAAAAATGCAGTTTTTGCAATATTGTAAATAAAATACGCTTTTTTCTTAGAATAAAAAATGTTTTCGTCAATTTTCGAAAACTGTATCCCCCCCCCTCCCACCCGTCGGTCATCTGAACTCCATACATAGGGCGAAACTGTTCCGCCACCTTTGAATCCAGGTACAGAGGGTTTCATATTCGCATGCCAGGACGGTGTCATTTCTAACTTAGTACATCGTCATACACATGCTGAGTACCTAGAACATATACTATCCATGTGTTCCTTTCACGCAGGAACGAGGTATCTCTACAGACATAATGCAGCGCTAAGAGTGCTCTACTACTGACTTTATCACTTTTACAGTGTTGGCTGCGACCATTCCCTGTCGAACGCTCCGAGGGAGATAGAATCAATTGTTCAAAACGAGAAGTGCCAAATTTTCTAGAACTATTATTTTCGGACAGCAGTTCCCATTGTACACTCGAGGCCTGACATTGTTCCCCAGGACTTCGAGAAACGAATTATATTCGTGATCGAATTCTCGGCTCCGGCCGACTACATCACTGCCAAGGAGAAGGAAAAGGAGGAGTGGTATCAAAACCTTAAAATGGAGATGCAACGACTGTAACCAACATATTCGGTTAAAGTAATTGTCCTGTGATCGGTGCGCTCGGAGGTGTCTTTTTTTTTGTAAGTCTGGGAGAAACCAAAGAATGTGGAAAATCACAAGAGGTACTCTGACGACTTTCAGACCATTATATAGTATTATTAAATAAAATTCTAAAATTAGAATCATCGTCCTTGCTCTAAATGCATCTTAGTGCACTTGTCTAATCTAAATTTGATTTCAATTTCGTTCGTATACTTCTTGAAGATATTAGGAAGAAGCTTTAGTGATTCTGCGTTAACAGCATATATCTTAAGGCAATTCGCGTAAAAAACATAAGCGATGAGTAACATAGGCTTCCGAAAATGAACATGAAGTTAAAACTACAAAGTGCGATCAACAGCGCGCAGAAAAGAAGAAGGCTCATAGCAGTTCCAGGACCGCCCTCCCTCTCCACCCCTCGCCCCCCGAAGGGGCATTAACTTCTCCATACATTTATTTTTATTATAATGACTTTTTGCAGTTGTAGATTCATGTTAAATGAGGGGAAAATTTAATAAACCAGATTTAGCAAACGCTCTTTTGATACATTCTGAATAAAAATATAATTGAAGCTTACAAGTCACATCCAGCGTTTCAGTTTCTTCGCTCTTTCCAACATCATTATGAACTTCACATTTTACGATGGCATCATGAAGTTCTCGAGTTACATTGTGAATTATCATTTCCGTTGTATAGTCTCCAATTACCTTCTTTTCGTTGATATACCATCTATAACAAAAAGAAATAAAATTTAGAATATTTCGAAAAATTTCGTAAAGAATAAAACAGAAAGCCGGTTTGTAGTTGTTATGAATAAATAGGCATTACGGAGAAAATTTAAGTTTTAAATTGCTCAGTATTAGAAGATATGGATATTACGTTGAATTTTAAATTCTGTTTAAATATGAATAAAAAACATTTCTTTTATAGTTCTTTACTCATGTACTTTATCAAAGCACCCTACATATCGAGTAAAAACTTTATTTCTTCGATATCAAGACCAAGGCTCGAACGCAAGACGCCTGGGAAGAGCGGAATCGAAACTCAGCACTCTAAACCCCGCGCCACGGAGACTAGTGGCTTCAGCTCGCAATTAACTTTTAAACTCAGTACATATTTGAAGGTAGTCCCTTCGTTATAATCAATTATTTTCCAGATTGAGCCTAAAGCTTTGATGACTGTCCTGGCGAAATAGGTTTTATTAACATACGAACAATATGGCTCACGTTATGCCTAACATTTGAAAACGATTCTGATCATATTGATATATCGCCTTTTTCTGTTCTTTCTCGATATTTACTCGCACTTCTTACCTAAGTTCTTGGGGGAACTTGTATATTTCGGAATTCATAGTTGAAAATAGCGACTGACCACCTTGGAATCGTGAAAAATACCCATACAACATTTCCAACGTCGTTCGGCCTGCAGTTTTACTAATAGCTGTGTTGTGATCACCCTCCAACTTTTTGAAAATCTGATTCAGTCTCGAACTTCCGCGTCTAATAAATTTGATCGCAACGCTGAGATAATAGCTTGAATCAAACGGTCTACTTGCCCGTTCGCCTGCGGATAACGAATGAAATTGAGTGTGTACCGAATTCCGTATTTTCTAAAAACTTCTTTAAATCGTTTCGCAATGAACGACGCACCTCTATCTGAAATAATTCTAATGGGAGCACCAAATATATCGATAAATTCTACCAATTTCTTTAAAGTTATGTACGCAATAACATCTCGAACCGCGTACCATTGTACAAACTACGTCAAATTACAAATCACTACTAAAATATACTTGTTCGTTCACGGAATAGAAATGAAAGGACCTAAATGGTCTATACAGTAGAAGTCCGATACGTTTCCCATTTCGGGGCTGTAGGGGCGGAAAATTCCAGGAATTGCGGACTTATCAGATGCCCCCTCTAATAGCACGACATTAGGTGCGCGCATGCGTAAGAATGATGCGCAAATCATTAAAAAAATAGCACACGTAGTGGGAGAACCCCAATTAGTGTGCGTGCCGTGCGTGTGATGACGTTTGAAGGGGAGTGTACACTTATCGGACGGCAACTTATCGGTCTTGTACTGTATTTACAATTATGAATTTTCTTTAGCATGCAGGATTCGTATGTAGTCCTCCTGCATGTTTCTTCATTTTTAGCCAAAATACACTCGAGACACTTTGAGAGAGTTTTGAGACACTTTCGAGAGGTTGTTTCCTGATGTAACGTTTCATTCCCGGAAATTAATAATGATTGCGAATTGTCGCTACAGATCTTTCAATTCCGAAATGAGTTGGTAAATCATGGTATTTTATAGCAACTGTTTTTCGCGTAACTTATGGGACTACATATAACTCCTTATCAGAACCGCACTATACTGTATACAATAATCCATCGTGCGAACAATAATCTTGAATCTCACCCTTTCTATGGTAGATGTCATAACTATAATCGGCTCCATCGGACGGTCTGAGCAATTTTCGTTTTTGCAGAATTCATATAAATTAACGCTTGACAGTCAGTATAGATATCGAAATGCATGCTGATTAGGTATGGTCTTAATCTCTGTACAGCCCAAACGATCACAAGCAGCTATAACTTACTTAATCTGAAATAACATTCCTGCTAAGCAGTCAGCTGATGCATATGTATGCAGTTCTGTACTACTCGTTCTAGAATTATAGATTCCTAATACAGGTTTCGATGCCATTTTTATTTTAATTCGCAGAAAAATGTTCTTCTCAGCGAAAATTCTGGTGTTTTCTCAGAAAAGTGTGAAATGTTTCTTCTGAAAAAACCAGCTAACCCACAAGGTCTAAGAGTAACATGAACATTACGCGATCTAGGAAATTCTATAAGTGCCCTAAGTTTTTCACCTCCCGGCTTAATTCCATCCTTGATGATCTTGTATTCCAAATAATTGACTTTTTCTAGTCCGAATTTACACTTTTTAATATTTAATGTTGAATTAAAATATTCTATGAGTTTCGACATTGTTAGCAACATTTCCAAAAGTTCTTTCCATGATTTCGCGAAAATTACCATATTATCAAAATCTGTTATAACAAGCTTACTTTGAAATTACCCACCTACTTTCTTCATTGATTAAGAAAAGTAAATGGATCATTCATAAGACCAAACATCGCCCTTTAAAACTGACCAGTTTCATCTGGCGTTATAAATTTTGCCTTTTCCTTTGCTTTTTCTGATAATGGAACCTGCATATAGCCATGAGCCCAATCTAAGGCGGCAAAAAACATTGCTCCCTGTAATTCTTCTAAACCATTATCTAAATTTGGAAGCCGAAAGTTTATAAACACTGTATTGTTATTTAGTAGTCTATAACTACCATCACGTTTCTTTACTACTAGACATAAACTAACTAACTCCGGTTCTGGCATACTCACTCGACGAGTGTTCGCGTAAGGTGGTACAGTACATGGCTTCTCTACAATGTCCAACTGAACTTCTGACGTACAACCTAATTCAAAATATTTTTTGGAAATACAATTACGTTTTTCATCCAGAAAATGTAATATTTCTACTGCTTGTTCCTTAGTAGGAATCGGACTTAAATATACCTTTTCTGCGAAAACTGGTACTCTAGTTGGCTCTAGCTTCTAAGTACATCCTTCTATAGTCATGACAACACTATCTAGTATATTTCCTTTTGAGATCTCAATATTTTCCTGACTTAAATTTAGAACTGGTAATTCAATTCACGCATAATTTATTAAAACTTTAATAAAATTCACAGAAGCGGGCTTGTGCAATAACATATTCGCGATTTTGAAAACTTATCGTCCAATCTGTAATATCCTAATTCTTCTCGTTCTGTGAAATTGCATCCAATTCAAACACCATAATCTCGAATAATTGGAACATCATCGGGTGTTCGAGATTGAGTGATATAAAATTACTACATGTTCCATTCTAATTCTAGACTATATTATATTTATGACCTTCATTTTCATACTTCTTATTTGCCTATTTGCCTTCGGCAAATGTTTCCTCATCATTATGCAAAAGAATAGTACGGTGTTCTTGATTCGCGACATGTGTATGTCCTTGCGATTCGCGTGTTGTGTAGAGATGTCAACAATGGTTTACTTGATTATTTTTCTTCGTAACGAGTGAAGTGTATTGACAATAACAAGTTTGCGTTACTATAAAATAAAGTGACACGAAACTCTGGTTTCTCAATCACGTCCGAAGCTTTATTTGGTTATTTTTCTTCGTAAAATTAATTTATGTGCAGACGACTTTTATAACTTTACAGTTTTGTTAGCGTCTTGTCACTTGTAAACTTTAATTGACTTAACAGATGTGTTTATTTAAATTTCTTTTTCTTGGAAAAGTGTTTTTTTTTTTTTTTTTTTTTTTCGAATGACATATTTTACGACAAAGTTGAGAAATGGCACCATGACGCTAAAGGGAAATACTTTAATTCCCTTCACGCAATACCTCCACTTAATACAACGGCTTCTATAACTTATTCGACTCAGCATGTCATCGCTACATCATCAGCCAATTCGTTTCCCAAAATCTCCGATCTATTAACGTCCTTGATTGATGGGAACACAGCAATAGCGGATGAAATGAAGCTTCATCATTTACAGACTAATCTTTCTGGAGAACCTGCTCAGTTACCCAAGAACATATGGGTAACAAACGAGAACTATCAACGAGCTTGGAATCTTCTAAAGAAGCCTTATGAGAACAAAATAATTATTATCAAATCTCATTATCTCTCTTGTTTTCCTTAAAGTCTTTCAAAAACGAAACAGCAGCTAATCTAAAGGAGTTAGTTAATACAGCTGTTAAAAATCTTGAGGCTCTCAAGACACTTGAATGTCCCGTGGATATTTGGTCTCATTTTCTTGTTTTCTACCTGACTTTTCGCTTAGATGTTCGGATACGACGTGCTTAGGTAACGTCACTGGGTGACTTGACTGCAACTCAACGAAGGAACTCACAGGCTGTGAACTTTATTTAAAAAACACCGAACAATGAGGAGGCTAATCAACAGCTTTTAACAGCCAATCATCAAGTGGTGCATTATGTCGCTCGCCATACAGCTAAAGGTCTTTTACCCACAGCTATCATGCGAGTCAAGGCTGGCAATGGTTCTTCGGTTCTCGTTCCTACGGCTTAAACTACATCGTGCCAGCTGTGAAGTAGGTGTTATATCCGTGGGCACCAATCGTCCTACTTCTGCTCATGGATTAGTTTCTTGTATTCTAGCTTCGACTCGGACTTTGAATATCCATTGAAGACTTCTTTCTTCACAAGTTTTCTCCATATGTCTCACGTTTCAAAAAGAACAGTGGAAATTGCCCTCACATTTCAGGACTACTGCTCCCGTTGCGCAGGAGACTTATTTCAAGTGAACCATATGCGGAAAAACTCTAGGAGATACGTTAGGGAGCTTCCACAAAGGATGTCACAGTTTTTTGGCGAATTTTCCCCCCCCCCCCCCCATTGTCACATTTTTTCAATAGGGTTCAGTGTCCTCTGTTATAGACTGTCACAATTCGGCTACCCCCCCCCCTAATATTGTGACATCCTTTATGGAAGCTCCCTTAATGATTTAAGAAGTGAGATTCCTTCAAACATGACCTTCTCTTCAGAATAACAGGCATGTGAGCATTTTTCCCCTTCAACCCATTCACACAATTCTGAAGGACGATTTGTGGTTCGTCTTCCAATGAATCACAAGGCCCAATGTATTTAGAAATTCCTATCGTCCAGCTTTAGGAATGCTTCATCGTATGGAACTAGAACGTCTTTAATGGATCTCGGCGTACAGAAACAGGATTTTATTTCACTGAATGTCTTCAAACTAGATCAACAATTCTTCAAAACTTGACGGACATCTTGCTGCGGTGGATACTCTTTCAGATTGGTGTCTGTGCCGACGTGGAAATAAGGTACAGACTAATCCTAGCACACCGTGATAATCAAGATCTACAACTAATTCTATGGAGACATTCATCAAGACATTCAGGCTTACTTCGGTCACATGTGGATTCCCCTGTGCTTCTTTTTTGGTGCTTCGTTGTTTTCAGCAAATTGCTTTCAATAAGGGTGATAAATGTCAAATAGATGCAGCATTTATTCATCGAGGACCAACGTAGATAGCATTATCACCGAAGCTGATGGCTTGGATGAAGCCATGAAGCTTCAGAATCAGCTCCATCAACATTTCACGGCGGGCGGCTTCCCGTTTCGAAAGTGCACGTCGAACGATTCTGAACTGTTGGCAACAATACCACTAGTAACTAGACCTTCGAACTTTTCCACAACACAATAGTTTCATATGCTGGGCGACATGTAATTCTAAACCTGTATTCCTAAACCAGATGTCTTTATCTTCAAGTTGGATGTACCAACTACTTCAGATATAATCACCAAGCGCTCAATGCTCAGCGAAGTAGCGCAACTCTTTGATCCACTGGGTTGGCTGAGTCCGATCTAGTGGTAGTCAAGACCTTCATTCACACTCTATGGATTTTGAAGTTCTCATGGGACAATCATCTGCCTAAAAATACTCGAAAGTCGTGGTGAGACCACATAGCTAGGCTTCAAGAAATTGCCAGCATTGGAGTTCCACTTTGGATTCAATTCCGTTCTTCTTCATGGACTTATGAGCTTCACAGATACTGTGAGGCTTCGAAAAAAACCTACGCTAGATCAATCTACCTATTGTCAATTTCAGTATGTGGAAAATCGTCCGTAACTTTGAAAACCAAGTTTGTTCCTTTGAAGCAAGTGCCGTTACCGCGTCTGGAGCAGCTCTTCTGGCTCAATTGCCAGTTCATCTTCAAAATGACTCGACAGTAACTTTAGCATGGAAAAAAAAAATTGAAAAACCTGCATAGCTAATCGAGTCTCGGAGATCGAAACTACTCTTCCAACAGCTGTGTGGCATTACGTTCCGTCGCGAAGTAATCCAGCTGATTGCACATCACGAGGTCTCACCGCCAAGGATCTGACTTCTTTTTCGTTGTGGTGAACCCTGATTTGTGCCTGTTCATTATTGTTGGCCAGGGTACCTTTCTTCACAAAACCAGGAGATGGATATGGAGGAGAGAACCTTTACACAGCAAGTACTGTTCCAATAATGTGGATACATTTTACAGACTTCTTAGAGTTACACCATGGTTGCTACCATTAATTGGATATCGTCGTCAACAATCTGAATTCAAGCCAGTAATCCTGTCTCCTTCAGAACTTCAATCAGCCTGTTTTGGATGGATTTTTCATGAAGTCGTCTATTCCTGATAGTAAGCCATCCTAACTTTCTTCGATAAGGAGTTATGTGCTCATCACGCTTGACATCGAAAATAAACCGGATGCACGAGTTAAGAAGTTTTGTGAGCAGTCAAACCATTTCAAACAGCACAACAATAGTCAAAATGAGGTAGTATAAGTGAAGATACTAACTGAGTCCTAAGGATAATAGTTAAGGCCTTTTCATTAAACTGCAATTGCTTCAGTAAGGTATACATTCTTCAACTGATATTGACCACCTGGCTATTCCACGACAGAGTACTTGTCACAATTATTCCCAGGTTTCGAGCTTCATTAACGAATGGAATAACCACATTGTTTAACGCGGAGCGAGAGAAAGCGACTGAGCCAGAGAGAGAGAGAGAGAGAGAGAGAGAGAGTTGCCCAAAAGTATAAAATATTCATAAAATAGGCCAAATTCTGTTACTCGAGGACTTGGGTCTTGGGACTTGGGTCGCTGATTAAAAATCCGATGCAAACAATTCCGTAAACAAAATGGCGGACAAGTATGCTGAATGCACTTTTTATTCTTTTTAAAATTGGTATTAGGGTTTTTTTTAAGTCGCTGATTACGAATCCGATACCAAAAAACAAAATGGCGGATCCAATTTTGCAAACGAGTATGCTAAATAAATTTTTTATTCTTTTTCAAATTGGTATAAGGGGGTTTTCTAAGTCGCTGATTACGAATACGATGTCAAAAATTTTAAAAACAATCGTGTGCAAAACTACGAAACTTGCCGACGTTTCGTGAACATTGCAGTTCACTTCTTCAGGGCTGACCTGAAA